>OOFC01024984.1:4621-44598 GCA_900323345.1 Pseudochromis fuscus | reverse complement strand
TGTCTCTCTGTCTCTCTCTGTCTCTCTGTCTCTCTGTCTCTCTGTCTCTCTCTCTGTCTCTCTGTCTCTCTGTCTCTCTCTCTGTCTCTCTCTGTCTCTCTGTCTCTCTCTCTGTCTCTCTCTCTCTCTGTCTCTATCTCTCTCTCTCTCTCTCTGTCTCTCTCTCTCTCTCTCTCTCTGTCTCTCTCTCTCTCTCTCTCTCTCTCTCTCTCTCTGTCTCTCTCTCTCTCTGTCTCTCTCTCTCTCTGTCTCTCTCTCTCTCTCTGTCTCTCTCTCTCTCTCTCTCTCTCTCTCTCTCTCTCTCTCTGTCTCTTTCCTACACAACCCCTAAATGCCCCCTCATGCCCACCCGACCGCAACTTTTCTCTGCAATTACTGTGGTGCATCCAAAATATAAAGGAACTGCCAGACAAACAATAAACAAATCAGCTCAAGCAGCCAACATTCCCATTTCTCTCTCACACACACACACACACACACACACACATACAGTACTGCAAGCACCCACACACAATCTGTTCAGCCTGAAAAACTGCAGTTAGATGTGGATCTCAATAAAAATAAGCATGGTACAATCATGAAGAGTCTGTATAAGTGCTGCTTCATTTAAATTAAAATTCTTTCCCCCACCATTCCTACATTTTTCAACAATTCAAATAAAATTGCAGATATATAACATGTCCAGGAATAATATAAACTTCCTTACCTCTCCAGGATTTGAGCAGCACCATCCAGCTTCAAACTGATGACTGCTGGTGTCAAATTCACGTTTATATACCCTGGTGGCCCTCACATGGCGCCCCCTATTGAACTGTGTCTGCATAATGTTTGCACTCTGGCCAAACTTCCTTTAGTGTGTAAGCTAAGGTAACTCACTGATAATATTGTAACTGTACATCATATTTTAATAAAATGTAGATTCACAGAACAGTTGTGCAGAGCAGAAGTAGCAAGAAGATTTTAAAAAATAAATGTTTTGTATTGGTAACAATGAAGCGCTAGTTTGATTTGATCAGTCACTGTGCATGGGACAAGTGTGAAAACATGTTAGCTGGTTGAATAGGAAGGATTAACAAAGCCAAACAAAGTCTGATTGAAAACTTAACAGCTTTGTGCAGGTAATGATGGCAGCTGTCAGCAACTGTCTGGATCAATAGAAGGCATTGATGGAGCAGGAGAGCAGACTGGACTGGTGACTGTCCAGTTTCAGTAGTTATGTCAGTTGTTTACTGTTGTTTACTGCCTTTTGTTTTGCTCACCAGATTATATTCTGCTCTTGTAATGTGTTCATTTACACACAGACTGAGTTGGAGGCTCAGTCAGGCAGAGTCCACTAAGCCTGTGGGACTCATACATTGTTCAATAATGTCATATCTGCTCACTAATGCGTCACATTATTATTTAAATGTACTGCAGTCGTTTCTCAACATCTCACACAAGCTCAGTGTGTAATGCTACACTGGTATTAGGCCAAGTTTACATAATCAAAATCGTGTTTGCTCACTGCTTTATTTGGTTTCAAATGTACCCAAAATACTCTTTATGTACTTTGATGTGCCAGAAAACCTTTATTGCTTCCCCCATTTTTTAAATTTTTTTTTTAACCATGACACTTTAAACATTTTACTTTAGGGGTGATATCACCAAACAGGCAAAAACTTGTTTCTAGGTTGGAAACAAGGTTGGACTGTGGTTCAATAGTAATCAATATGCAAATCAATCACTGAGTGACGAACATTGGACACATTGAAACAAACACTGATATGGTAATTTGTGACATCACTGTGGTCAATGGCTCAGATTAGAGGCAGAAAAACAATTAACACAGCGTTGATCTATTCAGTAAAACCATTTATGATGAATGAACAACTAATCTGATCAGTCTTTGATCACTCAGTGTGTTTGAGCATCAGACATTAATTAATCAACTCTCACTTATCACACTGTTGTCAACGCCACAGTATCCATTATAACACCTACCCTGTTTACAAACTTACTACAGGCACACCAGTCAGCTGTGCAGTGTTTTATTCCAGACACTGTTGATGTAGTTAGGATTTTATAAGATTCAACACCTCTGTAAAATCAAATGCCTCCATGGGAAGCTGAATATAAATGATTAACTGTCAGGAAACCTATAAAAACAGAGCAGTGCTACAGATTTTGCTGAGTGTAACAAGAAATGAGGAAAGACTTGTCATTGACCTGTTTCTTGAGCACTTGCTGTTTTCCAATTGAATTAACGCCACCTTGTGGTACAGAGCGAAGCCAGCACATGAGGGGGTAAATGATTTAACAGTGAAAAATGACCACTGATTACACAAACATGTCAACACAGTCACATAAAAAGTCTTTATTGCACATTCATAACTGAAATCAAATATTTGGTAAAATAGTGCTTTGAAAAGCAAGCTGAACTAGCGATAGTAAACACAGTGCAACATGTCAGAAAAAAACAACAGCACACAAACGATTTAAAAATATAAAAGTTTTTTTTGTCCTAAGAAATAAAATATTCTTGAACATTGCACATGATTGTACAGTGGTTGATAAAGTTTAACTGGCCTGATCTTTGCTTGTATTTACACAACCTCCAGTAAACACAGATGCAACAGTGAGTTCGACCATGGAATTTTTTAAGTTCATATATGACCACTGTTATGGTCAAACATACAATTCATTGCCGGGCTCTGTCATCAGTGCTCTCGACGTACAGCCAGCAGAACAAGTACAAGTGAAAACAACAGCGTCTTCACGGAGATTTCATTTCTTGGGGCTGCACCAGGAAGGACTTTGAAGATAAGAGAGTGAAAAAACAAAACAAAAACAAAACTGTGTTACAGCATTATCCCAAAAAAACCTGTGAGTAAAACAGCTAGTGCTAAGACATTAAACCTCCAATGAAATTTCATTGTTATCAACATTGTCAAGAATGTACCTCAATGACACACGGGAGTCTGACCAAATGATAATTCTTTCCTATATTCAATATTAACTGAGCAACATAAGATAACATTTTTAGAAACAATCCACTTGTTACGTGATACAGTCCCACTTTTGACCTATGGTGCACTAGACAGGAGAAATGAATGGTATGCATTGGCAGTGACCAGACCACATGGAAATATTATACCATGCCTTAAAGGATTATTCTGTTTTTTATGCATGATGAAGTCTCCAAATCATGTATTGTATTTTGTGTATTAGATGTAGATGTAATGTTAAGGTGCTAAAAATTGTCAGACATATTTTAGACATGAAGAAAATACTGTAATACTAATTTGAGTATTATTATTAAAGTACTGTAATAAAAATGTGCACGCTATTTGCAAAATAAAACTGATCTTACCTTGTGTGAGGTTTTCTGGAAATAAGAAGGAAAAAATAAATTGTATTTAATGGATGTTGAGACCAATGTGGATACTTCAAAGATGACAGTACAGTACAGATGACAGTACATGAATGTGTGAGACAGGTGCACATCTCCTATACACATACACACCTTTGATTGTAAACGTTGTCTCCATGCCAGCATGTATGTGGTCAGTCACGTGACAATGGAGCAGCCAGGTCCCTGGGTTTCCAGCCACCATCTCCACAGTCTGGAAAGTCCCGGGGAACAGATCAAAGACATCTGCACGGTGCACACGGTCCGTCTGACACACACACACATGGTACAACAAAAGAGAACAATAAGAGAAGATTTGCAAAACAACTTCCTGTGTGAGGGGAGAACGTTTTTCATGTTAAGAGTGACCACAAACTAACCTTGTAAGTAAAAGTCTCAGCGTGGAAGTGAACAGTGTGCATGTCCACTTCATTGCCCATTCCCAGAAGATACCAGTCAACCTTCTGGCCCTGCGTCATCACCAGTCCATGGAGGTTACCATACAGCCTACCGTTGATCCCTGCAATAGATGCATTCAGAGATATGCACGAGTAACAAAACAACAAAAAAACAATGGGTGTTTTAAACTCTCATCAAAGGCAAACTGTGCAATCAACAATTAATTCTTGATCCAGTAGTAGATTACATTTCATTTAACTTCGAAGTACTATGGAATATTCTTGACTTTGTGATGTGGAGCAGAAGTATGTTCTGCTGGTTAACTTTAGTGGAAGTTCATTTCACATAAATGTTTATTATGTATTTAATTATTATCTCTGCCTAGGAGATTGTGTTTTTACTTGTGCTTGTCTGTCCGTACTATGGTAACATTACAAAAAAACTACTGAACAGATCTTGATGATTTGTGTGTAATCTGTTACAATTCACCACAACAGAGCAACAGTGTTGAGTCTATAGCATCAATATCGCTGGATTATGCCTTAGTAGAAGTTTGTGGTCTCTGATTGTTTTCTAGTTATGCATTTAATGATATTACACATAGTTACAGTATATGTAAGATTTAATGATATAGTCTTTGTGTGTTTTATATCTCACCTTACTCCAACATAAATGCCTGTGTGGATGTTATTGTCAATTCTACACCGTCCATCCTGCTTTTTTCCTTTTCTATGTTCAGTTCAGTTTGGACACTTCTCCAGCTGGGATGGTTTTCTCACAAGGATCAATAAATCTCAATTTAAATTATTATATAGTATACTCTGAGCCTTGCCCTCCCACTCTTCTTACCGTGCATCATGTTACCCTCTTCAAAGTCTTCATTTGGCGTGAAGGTTTCAGGGTCAACGCCGAGATATGTTTTGATGTTATCGTCCAAGTACCAGGACTGGTTTTCATCATACACCATAAAGAGTAGAGCAAACTCCTTCTCCACGTCACTCCTCTGTCTGTCAGGCCCCTGACCACGTTTTAGAGTCCCAGGTCTGCATATCACCAGAGGCCCGAGAAGACCACTGTACAGATCCTGAACATAAACAAAATTAATTCTGTTACAAACAAGTAATACTTTTATTCCATTTTCATTGTTCAAGTTAGAGAGTAAATGATGTGACTGTTGCATATATATGTACCTTAATAAAATCAACACTGGAGTAGTACGCATAAGAGATGCAGTTAGGGTCTGAGATCCCTGGACCAGAACTTTTAGGAACGTCCCAGGTCACCTCCATAATGTAGCCTAAAGGTGAGAAACAAATAAAATATCAATCCTCCCATCTCTGAGGACAGGCCACTATTTGTCTGTTGATCATTAGAAAACATCAGCAACTTTTTTTTTTAAATATGAAATTAAATTCTCACCAGGTGCAACAGGTATGTGTGCACCACTGGTCTTAACTCCATTTGCACTAATTGAATATGGCCGGCTGGCTTTGTTCTTGAATGTGATCACAATCTGCTCTCCTACCTCTGCTTTGATTATTGGACCTGAAAGGAGAAAAGAAAACCTCTGTCATCTTCACTCTTTCCTCTGTAAAAACATTATAAAAAGCAGCTACGCTTACCCAAAATTCCCAAGTGTTGTTGGCTGGGCTGTCGTTTCTTCTGAACTTTGAAGCTGTCATCTGTGTATTCTCTGTACACCACTTTCTTATAGCGCGAGCCAATTCTGTTCTCCCCTTTACCCACAAACACACTGCCTGGACTGGAAGACATGTACCAATTTGCTTGTATTAACAAACAGTAATAAGCCATGCCACTAATTACAGGCTCCTGCTCTACCATCCAAATACATCATCCTACAATTATCTTACTCACACACCTGTCCTCGGATGTAGCGTGGTGTTTCTCCAGCTCCCAGTCTCTCTCGGGTGAATAGTCCCACTCAATTTCCTCAGCACTGATAAAATACTGCACAGTCTTGGTCGGCTTTGTGTCTGTTTGCTCTGGGTTTTTTCCCGGGCACTGGTCCACTGTGTAGTGCTGCCTCATACCAGCTGAGTAGTGGTCTGTCACTCTGCAGCTCACCTCATACTTGCCTGGCAGGAAAATGAAAAGGAAACGTGGTTGAACATGTTTTGACTTTACCCTTGCTGAAACTTACAAACTCTAATTGTGGTGATTTATTAGGGAGGGTTGGACTTCTGTTCACTGTTTCTGGTGGCATGAAGCTCGTGATTTTACTAAGTTTGGCTACAAAGATCAGAATTATCTGACACATAAATGTGACAGAGGTCAGTGAATATCACTGGAAATGAAATACCAATAAAAAAGAAAACATCAGTGCTTTGTGCATCATGTGGATGACTGAGCTTTACTGTGCCAAAGGATCTACAGTGAGTACAAACTTTACTTTGGAAATGTGGATTCAGAATTATTTTACTGAGGGAGATGGAGATTAATTAATAAAATACTATACCTAACAGATGTTTTTTAGGAGTGTAGGTATAAATTATTGTTTAAATTACAATATGTGTGATGTGTGATGAAGGGGATTTGTGAAGATTAAAATTATTATAGATTATCACTTTTTCTTTGCTGATCTTTGGACTCAGGGAAATCTGTACTCGCCTTCTTTTATGGCCGTGATAACCACGCATGTGTTCTAATGACGCATGAGGTTGTGACAGCATAAGACAGGCAAACAGATACTCATGTGTTAAAGTATATTGAACTGGATGTTTTCTTGTGATATCGAACAATGACGCACAAAATGTCTGTAAAACTTCCTGTAAGTGATTTTGCGAAGAAAAAAAAAGAGTTATTATAGTGCAAAGTAGATGTAGATTTATCTACAAAAAACAAGCTGAGCCAGGATGAAGCCTTCTCTTTTAATGTAAATGTAAAAGGCAGTAAGTATGTTTTTTAGGAAAAGAAATTGCCTGAAATTATACCTGAATCATGGATGTACTCTGTGTAGAAAAGAAGCTTTTTAGGGGCAGTGCAGTGTGTTTGTGAGTGTGTAAAGTATAATATGACATACCAGGAGTGTTTGGCTCCATGTCCACAGTGGCAGTGGTGTGAGGGAAGAGGTTGATAGTATCGCGTGTTGTGCTTTGTTTCTTGAAGGTGTTCCCCTCGAAATAAACACCATGGATGTCTGCCTCTGTTCCTAGACCGAAGGTGTACCACCTGACTTTGTCCCCAGCACACATCTCCAACCCATGAAGGTTCCCATACATGCGTCCATTTACAGCTGAAATAAAAAGGAAGATATAATCGGAAAAATACAGAGACTAATGAGACTGGTTCTACATAAATATCAGAAAAAAGTTCTAAATTATGGAGTTCCCATACAAGATATTTAAAGTCATTACAGACATTGAGGTAAAAACATACACCCATTACCAAACAAAACTGTTTACCGTGCATCTTATTGCTCTCCTCAAAGTCCTCATCCTCTTCTATATTTGTCTTGTTGCTTCCAAACTTCTCAATATTCTCCTTCAAATACCAGCTCGTGTTTTCATCCATTACAGAAAAAAGCAGGAAGAACTCCCTGTCCACACCCTCCTGTGAAACAATACACACACGCACAAACAAGGAAATAGTAAGAGCATGTGGGGGTTCAAAATCAAAATCACATAAACTAAAGAAAATACTACAGTTTTATACTCCCATTTTGTATTTAATTCTTTTCTTAGCTAAACTGTATGATTAAACTTTAAATCAATCCAATATTCAAAAAGGGTGTGGTAGTGCTGAAACAACCTGTGACTATATTTTAACAGCTATTTAACAGGGGGGAAGAAAATCTGGTTAAAGCTCCTTAAATGTAAGAAACTGCTGAGTAAGACAGTGATCGATAATAAAACAGCACCTGACTGCTGTTCTCCCCCAGCACTCCTCTCTTGCACACCAGCAGAGGTCCAACTAGTCCAGAGTTCGTGTCCTTAGCAGGATCAGCAGCAGAGTAGTACAGGTAGGGGATACAGGGAGAATCAGATGAAGATGGACCCTCAAGCACCTGCCATGTGTACGTGAAGTTCTCACCGGGACCAACATGGGAGCCTGGCTTGTTAACACCTACCGTATTGCAGATAGAGAACTAAGTTAATCAGGTGTGTTATAATTCATACTGTGTCAGACAACAGTCAGCAGGACAATGATTCACATATCACTCGGCTTCACGCCTAAAAGCAACAGCTGTGTTATTCTTACTATGTGTGTTTTATGCATGATAAATTATTGAAAAAGAGCCTACAAACTAAGGATTTTTCTTTCTTTTTTTAAACACAGTGTACAGTATTACTATCTGTTTTTTACACACCAAACCTTTCAGTAATAGCTGTTCCAAAAAAAGTTATCTAGCATTTGCGCTTTGACTTTTTAGACCAAAACTAATTGGTTAGTGTAGGTAATCCCAGAAACTTAGAGCTTCATGCATATTATGCCTCCTTCCTTCACACAACACAACAATTAATCTTCACTTCCAGCTTCTTTCTGCTTTTATCCTCTTTCTTTTTTCTCTTGTTTTATTACATATAAAAGTTACAAACTATAATTTTCTATTCGTGAAATTATATAAGTCATAAGGTAAATTTCTTTGTAAATGTTTTGTACATGGGCATACAAGTTTTCTGCTTCTGCCTGTTTCAGTCTCACTTAAATTGTGCCTTACATGTAAGGTGCAAATAATGTACTGTATTTGTGTGACTAAAACACATACAATAAAACTGAACTGAACTGAACTGAAGACAGATGAATGGATTCTCTCTTAACAATAAACAGATGTTGAAGTTAACTAGAAAGCACTCCAGGTATTTTTGGTGGAGGGAGGTTGGTTTGACTGTGCTACAGGAATCTGCAGCCTGCCTCCTCACCATCCTCATAGCTGCTTCCCTGGAAACGCTTGTCATAGTGGAGGCCATGAGGCTGGATGCTGTAGTTTCTATCGGCCATGTTCATGAATGTCACTCTGAGGATGTCTCCCTCCTCTGCCCTCAGGACTGGACCTGGACCAATGGGGAAGAACATTGCGAACAGGTGTAAGTGTGTGAGGGAACTTAGGCGCCAGAGCAGAGGGTTTACCAGGAAACAGAAGACAAAAGAGGGAGGAGATTGTTGACAGATATGGAACTTGATGAAAAAAGACAAACCTTACCCAAAATCCCCAAGTGTTCAAAATCTGGTGTTGGTGATTTAAGAACCGTGAAGGTATTGTCTGTGTACTCTCTGTATATCACTTTCAGGTAGCGCCCTCCAATCCTTACACCATCTCTGCCAAAAAATATCTCTGATGTGCTATGAGAGGAAGGGGTGGGGTTGTGGGAGAAAGGATATTACTGTAAGCGAGCAGGATGGGAAGCACTGTGGGTTGCAATAAATATGTGACCTCGATGAAGAAACTCCGGGGCTATACTACCATAAAAAAACTGAGAAGAACAAACAAGTGGCCGTTCATCATTATCCACACTGTTTACTCTAGATACAACAAACCTGCCATACCACAGGAATGACCAGCTGACATATAATCAGCCCTGTCCAGAGGCCAAACATGCAAACAGACTACAAGCCTTCGAGGGTTAGACAGGAATGCACATGGTTTACAACAACTAAAATATTTTAGGAGAAACCTTGCATTAAACCAACTAGGTTTGAGTTTTGACAGAACAATATGATGAAAAAATCATTCTGTAGATATCACTCACTGGAGTGTACTATGAGTGTTGATATCAACACGTCTGCTCACCTGTCTGCTTCAGTGAGAGATTCATTGTTGATCAGATCCATATCTGAGGGAGCGTAGTCCCACAAGACTTTCTCTGCTGCCAGGTAGTAATTCCTGATAACACCACTCGTCACTGGGGAGCTGGTCTTACTGTCACATGCCTTCACTTCATAAAAGGCCTGCATCCCAGCTGGAAGGGATGAAGACACACATAAACACATCATAGTTAATTTCAGTAAAAGCTCAACATGCAAGCTTGGACAATCTTAGTGGCTGAAAGTCTAGAGGGACTGATTTAATGGTCCATAAAATAATAAATATTCCAGGGTTCAGTTTACATGTTCAGCTTGCTTATCTTTGAGCAGCTGTCACGAGTTCATTTCCAGAACCTGAGAGAATCCAGAATAAGTAAAACAATCAATTGTGTGATTTGTAGGGTAACAAAATGTGTTTAATATTTACTTTTCCTGAAAAGTTACAGGAGTCAGAACAGTCCATTACAGAAAACCCAGCATGATAAAAAGATAATCCTACACAAGTGTCAGCATTAATCATAGTCCATTGAGCAAGTATGACTCAGTAAGATCTATGTTTTATGGACTTTGGACAGCCTTAAAATACAAGTCTCTGGTATGTTTCGAGCAGAAATACAAGCTCTGCTGTGGGAATGCTCAAAAGGTCCCCCTTTGACAAAACACTAGTAACCAACAAAAAAAGCATTCTTTCCCTGTCAGCAAGTCTGCACAGCCAGTTAAATCCCAGAGCCCAGAGGTCAAAGGTGACACAGGGGTTAAAGGTTATGTGTCTTACCCTGCAAGTGGTCATTAACCTGGCAGGTCAACAGCCACTTTCCTCTTGCTTTAGGGATCATCTCAGCTGTCGCAAACGTAGCTGGGAACAGGCTGAGGATGTCTGTGCGGTGACCACGGTCCAGCAGAGTATTGCCGTGGAAAAAGGCAGAGTGAATGTCTACCTCGTTACCCATGCCAAACAAATGCCAGGCTACTGCACGGTGCTGGCATAACTTGATTCCAGGCAGATTACCAAACATGTACCCATTAATAGCTGTCACATAGAAAAAAAAACACAGGTTAGAAGAAGGCCAAAACATTTTTGTAGATGTTTGTAGAAAAAAAATAAGTCAACAACAAGCCACAGCTTAATGGGTGTAGAGTCACTTTTAAGTGGCTTGAAAAGTGTGTCTCTTACCATGCATTAGGTTTGACTCCACAAAATCTGGGTCTTCTTGGTCGACTCCATCTGGATCTGAGCAGTTCTGAATGTTGTCCTCCAGGTACCAACTCAGGTTTTCATCCACCACATTGAACATCAAGAAGATGTCCTGATCCACATCGTTGCGAGCCGACTCTACAACAGACTCTGGGTTTGATGGAACTAGTTCATTCATCTCCTTCAAGATTCCTGTGTTCATAAAGAAATGTGAAACACAGAAAGGGGCACATTTATTCTTTGTTTGACTGTGGTTTCCCTCCATCGTTGTTTTTCCTGGCAGTTTTTCAGTGTGGTCATTAGAGGCTTAAAGCTTGGGAGTGTTTTGTTTGGTTTGAATAAACATTTGTGATTGAAACTACGATTAAGGGATATAGAAATAGAGTTGGTATACAAATAGTGCACACAATAAGATAATCCATCTGGCAACATATAGACACAATGGGAGAAAAATGTTATCTTATGTAAAATCATTAAAGTTAAGATACATTTAGTCATGAGTCTTTGTACCTTTCTTGCATGTGAGCAGCGCCCCAATAAGTCCTGAGGCAATGTCCCTGGGGGCGTCCAAGTGAGAGTGATAAACCCAGGTCAGGCAGTTGGCATCATCATCTGTGGGGGCAAATTCTGGTTTGACCTCCCAGCGGTAGGTGTAGCTGCCTCCAGGAGGAACAGAGTCATCTTTCTTCAAACTGTTTGATGTCCCATCTGGATAGAGTGCCCCTGGTAGACAAACACACAATGTTTATGCTTACTTCATTCTGTTTTTTATTAGGTTCAGACAGCAGTTCAGCCATTAAGACCATGGTCTTAACAACCACTACTGTGGAAGGATGTAGAAAATCTTATGCATGAAATAAAAGATGAATCAGTTGTAAAACAGCGTAGTGATCACATTGTTAATTGAAAATCAAATCAATTATTATTTATTTCTTATATAGGTGTGGGACAATAAAGCATAAATTACCTTTCCCTACTTATCTTTCCCTTAATGAAATCATTAGTTGGTCACACTATGAAAATGTACATTATGTCTTATTAGTACTATGGACGTCTCAAATAAAGCAGGACAACAAACATTACGGAAGAAAAATACTTTTAGTTTCGGTTTCAATTCCCATAAGACTCAAAATTCTTCAGGCAGGATGTCTGTCTCTCAGATGAGTGGGGGAATTTAGCCTTCTTGCATAACAAAGGGCAGGAAAGCTTAGAGCACTTAGAAGACATATCTAACCAGATATCTTCCATAACAGCAGGAGTTGAAACTGTTACAAAGGCCTTAGCTCTTTGTCCTTTTTCTTTTCAGCCAGTCTCTTATCATCAGAGACAGTCTGAATACCATAAATAATAACATGTTACTACTATTATGAAATATTTATTTTCCCAAGAGAAATTCACCATGACCTGAATAAAATACTCTAAAAAAGAAGTTGTTTTAGAAGAAGAGTGTCACTTCTTTGCCGTACACAGCCACACGCACTAGTATCTGCAATTACCCATGAAGCAGAATACAAAAATATCCAAGGATAAACTTATATAATTGTATTTTTTTTTCCTTTTGTACTTTTTATGTTGTTACAGACATACAGGTCTCCAGATTTCAATTAGGAAGAAAAGACATTTAAGATATAATTCAGCATCTGATGAATGATGGTTCAAACTATTTCCAGCTACAATAGGTATAATTTTGTTACTTCCAGCTGAATCACATCAATGTAGAGGAAACCCTGACTGATGCCTTTGTGATAGTAAATGTGACTCTGTGTACATGTTTTTTCTGCATTCATTAGGGGACACTTTACCCTCTGTATTCTTCTCATAGAAAACCCCATGGGGATGCATGGAGTAGCTTCTGGTTGCAAAGTTCTTCAGGTGGACTACGATAACGTCATCAACTTCAGCTCGCAGTACAGGTCCCAGGAAGCCCAACCAATCAGGTCGCGGAGCCAGGCGGCTGTAGGTAGCGTCTGTATACTGTCTGAACATAGCCTTCTTATAAACACTACCGATGTGGTAGGGCCCTTCTTCCAGGAATATAGATGCATGCCTGAGATAGTATTGGAAAAGGAGACAAAACAAAGAGAGACACAGACAAAGAAGAGGTTACACAGAAGACTGAGAGAGTGTTGGAGGAAGATGAAAAACTGACAGCTTTTAATCTTGTTTTGACATTACATAGGGTCGAGGTCAGGTTGTTGTCCTATTCTACAACACAGGAATGTAATACAGTGACACGCAGTTGTGCAAATATGGCAAAATATGCAATACCATGGCAGCACATCCTGCAAGATTTCACACACGGCTCGGATTTATCTTTGGGATTATATAACTTTAATTGTTGTCTAACAGACTAAATTACACAAACTAGGTCATGACTGCAGATGTAGTGGTGCAGACCAAAGTGCTTCTAGTTGCAGCTTTTTAACAATTAAACATATCATTATTGTGATTACATGTTTCTGAAGGCTAATAAGCTGTTATTGGAACTGTTGCGAATGCAGTGTTACTATTACATCTACTTAATAACTAGAGCAACACGTAGGGAATGGGACAACCTTGACAACGTTGAACACCGGATCAGAGCAGTTAGTAAATATGTGTTTCCTCCACTGCTCAGTAAGTCATCATCTCCACGTTGCAATCTACATGGCTGAATCTACTGGTATGCAACTGCAACAAACTTACAATAAAACAAAACACATTTGGATTTCATTTATTAGGGCTACTGATCTCAACTCAACTTTATTTATAGAGCACTTTAAGAGACAGCATGGCCAGCCAAAGTGCTGACAACTACCAACTGGAAAATAGAAATGTTTAGTAGCTAATCTGACTATGAATTTAATAATCAACAATCAAAATTGAAAAAGGCAGAACTTGCTTTTCAGCAAATGCTTAAACAGTCTGATTTGTATATTGGGAGAGTTGGATGGCTGACGGGTTAAATCAGGAAAGTCCAACATTATGCAAGGACACAACTGTTGCATTATGCTTCGGAGTTAATGAGCTCTTTTACAGGAAGAGATCAATGCCATTGTCCACTACCTTTGGAAAATCTATCCAAATGAATTTTTGTATACCCTGACATAATGAACATTTTCCATGTTTGGATTGAACGGACTGGTCAACCCCTTTGTTTATTTCTTTCCAAATTTCAGATTTTTTTTTGTCATTTTTAATAAGTAAATGGTGTTGTCTGTTTCTGCTGAAACTTCACCTTTAACACACAGAAACACAAGTAAAAGTTGTACAACATTACTTAAAATATCGCCTCTGAATTTATCTGAACAGGAACCAACTATATGTGACATACAGTGTTGGAATATAAATACTGCAAAATATCAAGGTCATGCAGTCTTCAGAAATGTCAGACTATATTCTCACATCTTTGTGTTGTAGTCTGGAAGTACCACAAGTAAACATCTATGTAACATCATGTAGTGTGAAATAGTGAAAATTCTTCTCTCTTCTTCTCTAGTTTATAGACTGTCTGTGGTATCTGTTTTGTCATGTTCAGGGAAACACACAGTACAGGAGTCCTCTCATCTCATCACAGAAGACAGTCATTCACTGTTAGTCACTGTCATCTTTCTTGTGAACCTGCCAGACTGCCAGCAAAGCACACAAGAGAAGTCTAGACACTGTCACACCCTGACAACATGACAGTGGACAACTTTTGATTGAAAACTTTCCTGTTATCTCCAAACTCTCTTTTGACTGACGACCTCTTTTACCCACTGTACTCACAGAGTTGTAGATCATCGCACGTGTGATTTCGATTATTGATTGAAGTGATGTCAATAATCCCTGAAAATATTCTGTCAAATAACTTCACAACTCACACATCGTCTGCGATGGCTTTCCCGTTAAGTAGGTTTTTTCCGCTTGGTGCGTAATCCCAGAAGTCCTCAATGATCCCCACATAGTAAACTCTCTCCCTGCTGCGCTTCTCTCCAGCACCGGAGGAGAGGAGGAACAACAAACAACTCGCAAACAGCCTCAAAGTCGGTGCCATGTTCAGATGATCGCTCTGTTAGCTGTAGGGCAGAGTCTTATAGCGGAGGGGTTTTTTTTGGCTCAGGAGGAACAAGTGGAAATCTCCGCTGACTCTTCCATGTAAGTACGTACGTGCGTTTGAACTGCAGCACTTACGAAACCGTGCGAGGGAAAACAGTTCGTCTATTCAGCCAGAGGGCAACGACGGTATGACCGCCTCCAGTGGTATCGGATGAGCAGGGATAATAACCCCTCACTGCTCGTGCGTTAATTATTGTTGGATATAATTGAAATTGCCTGCTGGGAAATTAAGGTAATCGATCTACTTATGGTAAAATGCAGACTCAAACACCATGGGTCTTCTAATTTGATTTTCAAATTACCACAGGTGATGAATAAGCACATTATGGTCTCAGATTTGGGAATACGACGATACAATAGGCTACAAAACATCTTTTCAAATCTATAATTTGGTCAATATTCACAGTCAGATTTTCTTTTTACATCAATAAAACTTTTTCTGATCCCCCAAGGAAGTGAGTCATGTAGGCTATAGATCAGCAACAAAAAAGAAGAACTTGGGTGATCAGGTTATAAAAAAACTTTACTACAACCAAAGATTTGTAGGTTATGATGACAATCCATTAACAAATTCATGTATGGGCTATTTTGTTTTTACCATTCCAACCTGGCAACCCTTAACTTATCGACTTACTATTCAAACCTTTTAAAAATGAAATAATACATTTGAATTTATAGATTATAGCAGATTTATATAATTAATATACAACATTAAATGCTACATTATTTTAACCTGGACAAACACATGTTGAAAACTACACCAAATTTGGGCACTCCCTGTGAATGATTTCTACTGTAAAGAACAAATAGAAAAATATTAATTCTGAGGTTCATTCATAGTTTCCAAGTGACAAAGTCAGCTCATGAAATTATGTTGTTTAGGAATATTCAAAGTTGCAACAATACTTAGCAACCATTGCATTTGAACAAAATGACATTGTAAAGCCAGCACACACTGATGCACATCCCATTTAACCCTGTAACTACATCCCTACATCTTTCAGCCTGAAGCCTTTGTCGAGCTTCACATCAAGGGAGTGAGGCTGACACCTGCCTACCGAGACTGGGCAGTGCAACCAGAGAGAAGAAGGTGGGTGAACTGATGGCTTTGCCTTTACACTATAAAGGCAAGACAGCGTAGCAATTCACAAGTCATTCTGGTCATCTCCACTTTATTTGGTGTGGTGAGTGCAGTCCTTGAGCTTCCTATTTCTGATAATCCCCACAAGTCAATCTGCACAATCTGGACACTAAGCACACAAGTGACACAGCATAAATACAAGTGCATTAGGTGGGTGCTCTACTGGAAAATATCAGGTCCTAGCTGAAAACAGTGTCCTGTAGTCATGTTATTATTATTCTATTCTGCTTGTAGGTCACCAGGTTAAATCCTTCAGCTTAGGAGGTGATTGTGTTGCTATGTGTCATTTGTATTAATAGTACCACCATTGCACCCCCTGAAATCCAATCCCACTGAATGAACATACTGTCTATAGGATTATCTGAGTTTTAATTTATTCTCAGTCAGGCCCCAGTTGAGTGCTTTACTATGCGATTGAAGCGTCTGTAAATTCACATGATGGTTACTGACTCTTTTCTACATTATTTACAGCAAACATTTGAGTAATGATTTGCAGCTTGACTAATTTTTTTATTGTTTGTGCTATCACTTTATGTTAGAATCATGCATCAATTTAGTGTGTCATTATTCCCTTTACCATTCTGGCAAAATCATGTCATTTCTACATACGACCAACTTACCTGGACTGGAGTACCAGCTGGACCCAGCACATTATTTACAGTAATGGTTAACTTAACTTGTGGCAGATTAACACTAATCTTATTCCAGATTTAAGCATTAAGTTGAAGATTTAGGAAGATTTACATTTGAGCTCAAGTTCTAGTGAGCAGGTGATGAGTCTATGAATGAACCTCAGATGTTTTCTATGGCAAAGAAACATTCAACATCATCTTAGACTTATTTTTCACATGAATCTTTCCAGGTCTGCTTTTCATGAATAATTACTGTTTTACTTCTCTGTTTCTTGATGTGAAGATTTGTGAACTGCAGGTTTAGAGAATAGGATACTACAAGAGCAAATGCATTTTAGTCAGTGCTGATCAGGACCACATCACTAAGTTATACTTTACAGATTTAAAGTAAAACACTGGATACTGATTTTTAATAAAGCAATGATTTATAAATAAAGCCATTCATCACAATGCATATGCAACAGATGAATGTATACATTTTGCTGGCAATACCTTTAATCAAGTAGAATTGTAAATATAGGATTTTACTTGTAGCAGAGCATATTTCCACGTGACTGAGGTTGTTTCATTAATGATCAGCAAGGCCCTGAAGTTCAGAAGTAATCTGATTGGATTTTGACTATTGGATTGGATCAAATCAGATCAATAGATCACAAACTCAATCTGTGTTTTGATCCAGATTAAACCAACAGTATATGTTATTCAAAACTTGATGCTTGAGATACCTCTCATTAAAAAAAAGAAAGAAAAAAAAAGGATTATTTTGACCCAATCAGAGGGCTGGATTTAGGAACAAAATGTTCTTTACAATTGGTCAATGAATCCAACTATTGTACCCAACAATTGTATCATGTAGTATTTATATCTTTATGTATATTTTGCTATTGTTTAACCTTTACAGTTATAAAGTAGGTAATTAGGCTGCCTAATAAACCCTTTAATTGTACAGTAAAGTAAAATAAATGAGCACTGAGCATAAGTCCATCCATTCATCTTTTATACCTGCTGTGTCCTGTACAAGGTCGCAGGGAGTAGGAGCCTGGGCGACATGCGGGAAAACCTTGTGAGCTGATCCAGACTGAACTTTATAAACAACTGGGCCCAGGATGTAACAGTCCCGAAATGGTCGTGGACGTGCACGGCATTTTTTCGTGCCCGTGCTCTTTCCAGTGAGCGCGCACGGCGTCGCGTTGCCGCCTCCTTCCTGCTGTGTCCCTTGGTGTGTGTGGCACAGACATGGCTGCTCTCAGTAAAATACCGCACAACTGCTACGAGATCGGTCATACATGGAGCCCGTCGTGTGTGCAGTCTGCCGCGGACGTCACCCGGGGTGCTCTGGAGGTCTCCTTCAAAATATACGCCCCTCTTTACCTGGTAAAGCACGTTTGACCTGCAGTATCTGGGCTCTGCCTACAGACTAGCTAAAGTTAGCTAGCTAACCAAGTATGGCTAACTAGTTCTGAGAATAGTTTAAAGATTAGCTCGAGTCTTGTCGCTGCACCTGGGGGTTAGGTTTGAGTAATGCATGCGGCGAACAAAGGAGGGGTCAAACACGGCATACTGACCTGTAACCTGTCGAAAACACAATATCTTTGTATATTCAAATAAGCTCCAGATTTATTGTTTAACCAGGTTCCGTTGACAGTTTTCCTGTCAACATTATTGTTTAACTTGGTCAACTCTTGGAATGCAATGATTTGTCAGCCTGTCATAAACAATGTAAACACACTGACTACCACTCAACTGTGCATCACAGATAGCAGCAATCCTAAGGAGAAGGAAGAAGGATTACTATTTAAAAAGGCTCCTACCTGAGATCCTGTGGTCTACCTCTTTCCTCACTGCTAATGGAGGTCTCTACATTGTTTTCTTCTGCATTCTCAGGTTAGTAGGTCTAACAGATGTCTTATGTATTAAATGCCAAGTTGAAATTTGTTGCTAAACTGAGAGTGTAATAGGTTACACAGCATCAGGAATTAACAGGTCCACATAAACCTAAATCCTAAGTATTTGTTCAGTATCTGTGGTTAGATGGTGTCACAACAAGTCTTCAGAGTTGCTTTATGGTGCCCTGTGTAGTAGTGTTGTAAACAAACAAAAGTTGTAGTTAAGGGAGGATGGTAATCATTGTCATCCTTTGGATTTATTCCTGAAGTCTGGCAAATGTGTTAAGGATTTTTCATCCTCAAAACATTTGCAAGGCAGATTTAATAATATTCTTTGCTGTTTTTGTGGGCACATTGTGTCTTTTATCTTTGTGTATTATCAGCGCCAAGTGAAATAGTGTGAATCAGTGACATGGCACCAGAATCACAAAAAGTGCTCTGTATTGCTGTCAGAGGACACTGACTTCAGAAGAACAGCACATACCCTGCCCAAATATTTTGAACGTTTATATATTTTCTTTTTGATACAGAGTGTGCTTGAGTTCACTTCTGTCCTGCTAACATGAACAGTAAACTCACGCAGAATATTTCTTTATATTTCCACCTGTAGGAAACTGTTGGGGGGGTTCTACTCCTGGTCCGCGGGGTTTGGCTCAGCACTGCCTGCCTCCTATATCGCGATCCTCCTGGAGCGCAAGAGCAGGTGAGATTTATGTCTGATTTTTGTCGTTCTTGTTTTTCTTGCTCCTCTTTGTCACAGACACATTTAGGTGCAAGTACAACACATTATGGCAATGTAGTTTGATGCATCTTAGGTGTTTGGCATGTCATTGTATACATATTGGATCTGCATTTGTTGACAATCTGTATGTCTTTCTTTCTCACCCCCTTCAGGAGAGGGCTGCTGACAATCTACATGGCAAATCTTGTAAGAACTCTTCTGTTCATTTGAAAACAATTGTATTTATTTAGAAGCCACACAATTGCCTTTGTCACACAATGTATGTGTAGCATTATCAACGTTAATAATTATTAAATTGTCTTGTTAAAGGAGGCACCACCTACCAGTTAAGATTTTTCACATAGTTTCATCAGTCACAAATCAAAAGGAATCAGTTTTCGGATCATTAAACATTAGTTTTCAGGCAAAAGAAATACATCAGGGAGAGGAAATATTTGACAGAATTCTTAGACTGGTTGATCTCTCTTATTCCTGTAAGTAACATTTGTGAGATCATTTGTTGCAATGATAAAGGTGTATGAACACAATAAAAGCATACAGTTACATTTTTAACACTTGGGGATTTAGAATAAGGAATTTATATCACTACTTTCTACCTTGGACCTTTGTATAAAAATGCATTCCTATGTTAGTCGGGAGTACTGTTGCTCCATGACAATCAAAATTTATGGTTGAGCCTAGTTTTCTGCATCCTTGGTTCGGGGGATGCAGGATGTTATAAGGTTTACTTCAAAGCTTGAAATGTGTTCACAGATTAAAGGATCCAGAATTAATAATTACTCTATTTGGGTATTGTAAGGAAAGGGAACGTGATCTGTAGAGGGTTGTGGAGTTAACAGGTAACTGTTTGTCTGTTTCCTAAATCGGGTTCTCATTTAGGAGAAAGGTGATGGTGTCAGTGTGTGCGTGTGTGTGTGTCTCCACAGGAAGGTTAAAGGTCATGGGGGTTTCAGTTCACATGCAGGGCAGGGTGGCAAATGTTCAGGTTGTCTCCCTCTTGGGTGTTATTTCACTGTGATTGAGTAGAGGAGGGAAGGTGAAAATCATAGCTTTATCCGGTACGTGATGATCACCAGTTCCCGAAGTGTCAAACTAGCAAGAATTTTATGTCTTTACAGTGTCAAAAATTGAGGAGAAGGCCAAGTTTACGACTCTTAGAGTTCCTTCTTGTTTGATCCTTAAGTTCTTCCAAATAGTGTTTGTGACAGAGGTAATTTAATACTGATCATGTTTATGCAAAGACAGAGATGGATGGGTTGGGGTGACACTGGAGGAGACATGAGGAAAGAGACCTGCTGTTCATGCTACATATGTGTAATACCTTTTTGTTGTTGTCAGGCCACTGAGACTCTCTTCCGCATGGCAGTGACACGGGGCATCGTCAAACCCATTAAACATGGCGAGGTAAGATCCAAGGGAGGTTTGGTTGACCTCTCTGTTTATCAGGTAGCCATGCTTTTTAATGACTGTTTAACCATCTGCAACCAATGTAGAATAATCTGCAATGTTAGATTTAGATGCTAAATGTTCCTGGCCTCACTTTTTAACACTCCTTTTTTTTATAGGAGTATAACATTGCCAGCAAATCATATTGCTTGACAATTGGAGTAAAGTCCATTTCTAAAAACTGGTTTGTGTGCAGTTTTTATCAGCAAGCCACCACTATGACTTGCATCACAAATCTCATCAGATTGCATGGTGGTGAAATAAGTCATGTGGCTTGATGACTTTGTTTCACCTGTTGTCCTGTTTTCTTCTTTCTCTCACTGCTTCTTATCAGGTGCTCCTGTTCTGCTTGACTGCATCACTCTACATGTTCTTCTTCAGGTGGGAGCAGCACAGTGGAGACATTCCTACAGTAAAATGTGTAACATTGGTTATAAACAAGCTTCAGTATTAAAAAAAATAAAATAAAAAAATTAAACTTTGATTACATCTTGTTTTCTATTGCAGGAGTAAGGATGGTCTCAAAGGCTTTGCATTCTCTGCCTTAAAGTAAGTTCCTCCTGTTCTCCTGACGGCTGCATTTAAATCGATCCCAGTGTTTTGGTGAAGCTTCTAGAGGTGCCAACGTGCATTTTCTGCCACAGGTTCATCATCGGGAAAGAAGAGATTCCCACTCACTCTGTCACAGCAGCAGACCATGCTGGCACAAGGCCCCTCGAGAGGACAGCTGCTATAGAGACAGAGGAATTACAGGCGCCAGCAGAAAGGCCCAGCTCCAGGAGGAAAACCCTGTTAGCCTACACCAGGGAGCTGCTGGAATCAATGTGAGCTACAACACATCTTTACACCTATCACAAACACATAAGGGTGATGTGTTTGGAGTGGCTGGCAGTACTGACTTGTTGTTATTCCAGATGCAAACATGGTCCAAGACACAGATGTTGTAAACATTACCAGGACAACTGCATTTCCTACTGTGTTAAAGTAAGAGGTCTTTCACCTAGAGTGGCACAGTTTTTCTGATCTTTTTCATTTGATGATGGATTTGTGAAACTCGAAATATCTGCAAGTTGTTTAATAATATTTAATGATGATTTGTTGTCATTTTTCACTCCAGGGTTTTATCAGGATGTTTAGCATCGGCTACCTGATTCAGTGTTGTCTAAAAGTGCCCTCAACATTCAGGCAGATGTTCTCGAAACCCTCACGGCTTCCCTCGCTCTTCTACAGCAAAGAGAACTTCCAGCTCGGGGCCTTTCTAGGCTCCTTCGTCAGTATCTACAAGGTACCTTCAATAATTTCTTTCTTCTATAGCATCAACTGATTGGCTGGTGAATGACTATATAAATATTTCTGTGCTTCCCTTTTCACACATTAGATGTGAATACCTCCTGTCTTATTATATCTTCACATGGTGTCAGTAATACATTGCACTTCCTTTTCATTTAGGGAACAAGCTGCCTGTTGCGCTGGCTGCGTAACATTGATGATGAGCTCCACGCGCTGATAGCTGGTGAGACAGGATTGTGTAGACTGTCAAATATAAATCCCCACAGAGCAGTCCTCCCGGGGATGTTGTCATGTCTTAGCTGATTCTCTCTGTTTGACAACTGTCTCTTTTTCCTGTCTCCCCTGTCCCTCAAAAGGCTTCCTGGCTGGCGTCTCAATGTTCTTCTACAAGAGCACAACAATATCCATGTATCTCTTCTCTAAGCTGGTGGAGGTAAAACAATCACTGTCGATGTGCGAAGCAGATTCAGATATTGTGAAATAACACACTGAAATCTCAAGGACAGAGAAACGGCATTTACAGAATGATACAATGTTTATTTTCATGTGTGCAGCAAGTCAGTAATTAGCTTTTTATTTACACCAGAACCTTGTAGAAATGGGACTGACAGTTTCAACTTAAACAGACTGGACTTGTATGTTGCCCTACTTGTTTGTTTATCTGGAGCTTATCAGTATTGGTCAGTTTATTATTAACAGCACGTGTAACCTCTCTCTCTTTAGACCATGTACTTCAAGGGCATTGAGGCTGGCCGGTTCCCGTACTTTCCACATGCAGACATCGTCATCTATGCCATCTCCACTGCCATCTGTTTTCAAGCTGTACGTAACACACACACTCACAAAAATATGCTGCACTTTTTTTTCTTTTTTTTTTTTGCTGAGTAAGGCCTGTAACATGTGACTCACTGTTTTTCCACAGGCAGTGATGGAAGTGCAGAACCTCAGGCCCACATACTGGAAGTTCCTGCTGCGCTTAACCAAGGGCAGGTATGAGTACGTGCTGTGAACTGTCACCCTTCAGGGTATTTAAAACCAGGCATAATTTGAAAATGAGTCGTGCTAAAAGGGGAACCCAAAGAGTTTTATTTGTGTCCTAGAGAGAAATAACTACTTCATTCAGTACATGGAACATGTTTCGCAATACAGGGGGAACTTTATTTATACAGCACCATTCATACAGAGAGCAGCTAAGAACAAAACAGCAGACATTGAAAATAAAATACATTAAAATATGAAGTAAAAATGTTTTAACATTAACATACATTTAAAGAATAAATAAAATTGGGTTTAAAATGAAGTTTGTATCGATCAGCTAGAGCACTCTTTAAATGTTACTAACCAGGATAAGAGGGTCAGGAACACGTCAGCAAAATTTGAACAACAGATTGATGACATTGTGACATACTGTGGTTTTACAGCAGGTTGTTGACCCACAGCATACAGGAAGTAAACCATGTTGTGTAAGCAAGTTGCTGTGCAGCTGTCCCAAATAGACTATTGACTGATCTAAAAGACAGAAATGTTTGTTTGTCTGTTTTAGTCAACATTAAAGTCATCTGTTTGTGGGAGTTGGATCTTTCAGAATGCTTTATTGAGGTTATGTTCCCTCTCCTATTACTAGGTTTGCTCTGATGAACCGACATGTGCTAGACGTGTTTGGGACTCAGGCCTCCCGGGACTTTAAAGGCTTTGTGCCCAATCTGGACCCTCGTTACACCACAGCGCTGAACCGACACACAGTGCTTCCACCAGGAGGTGACATCCAACTTGGATGAGTTGGGACCAGGCTCTTGGAGAGAAAGGCATTATCGTTACCTCAACGTGAAATGGACAGTCTGACTGTTCATTCTAAGTAAATTAAAGATTTAGATTTTTTATGTGAAGGAGTTACAACTGCTTAGAACTGGTATTGTTGTGTGGATGAGATGAAATATGCTTGGATGATGCAAAAGCTCAAGATCTGTTCAAAGCAGGGTGTCATGACTGTTTTGTTAGTTGTGGTGTTGCACAACCACACTTGCTGACAAGCACCGAACACTCACAGGTAACTGATAAAACAGTGGAATACATTCAAAACACATCAGTTTGTTTAAAAAAAAATTCAAATATACATCAGCAAGTATATTAAAAGAAATTTGTAACTCCTAATGAAAATAGTACAAGACAAGTACTAATAATGCAAGCCATCTGAAGGAACAACACAAGTATTTCTTTTACATATTGTCAAATTTGGCAAGGATGGCAGAAGCTCAGTCACTTTATTCAGTATAAACTGAAAAATAAAAATAAAAGTGACTTAGCTTTAGATACAATCACATTCCTTCTTCTTTTAATCGTAATGTTTCTTGGTTTTGCAAGTTACCTGTTGGTTTGTTGTGACTGAACCATTTTTGTTTATTTGATTGTTCTCATCAGAGGGTGAAACTTACTAATCTTTTTGGAATAGACACATTAATATCAGATTTTTGACTGATTTAAGAGCAGGGAGAATTTGAGATTATTACTCTCTGATCTTTGAATGTGTATTTTTTTAAGTCGGTAGATGCAACAGATGGTATGTATATATAATCCTGTAGCCTTATCAAATATTTTATCTGTGGTAGCATTAGGAGATTTATTTAGATTGTGGTCCATAGAGTCACTATTTTAGCCAATTATTTATTTGAAATAAAATTGCAGTTAAAAGCAATTGAGCATTGAATTTATTTAAGCAACACTTAACAGTATTTGTTTCTATGAAGGGGTTCCCCTTTTGAGATATTTAGTTGGCTAAAACAACAGCTCAAGGACCATGAGAATTTTAAAAACTATTTGTCAACAAATTAATTTGGTACTTCAATTTACTTTTGGCAAAACTGGAAAATCTGTCATTTCACCTTGCTAATACATAGCTACCCTTTGGTACTTGTTTACGCGTAAATCCTATCAACACTATCTTTATTTGCACAGAATAAACCAAGTTATCAGGTGATATATTTTTTTTCAAAGTGGGAAATCATCAGAACATCAAGATCACTAACTTGATTACTTTAAAACCTGTGAGTACAACTTACAGATTGTCACTAATCATCTTTGTCTCATATTTGTTAAATAAAATTGGTTTATTTCAAATGTATGAAGTGCAAACATGAGGTCATATATTATGCTGCAGTCTGATGAGATTATTTGGATTGTTTTGCTAAACTTGGGAGGGAAGACGTTTTCCACACTCTGCACATGTCTAATTTTTACTAATGAGCTCACTGTACAAACTGACTCATTTTCGGGTGTAGCCTAACTTTTGATTTTACACAGTGGCCACAAGACGATCACAGATCAAATTAGACACATGGTTGTTTTTACAAAAACTCTTCAAAAAAAAAAAAAAAGTGTGGTGTTGGAATATTGCATTTTAATCTTAAAAATTTAATGGTGGACCCACTGCTTAAGATTGATTGAGACAATGTTTACTGAAGGATTCAGTGCCACATCATTTACTTAAAGATACTGTGTTCTGTGAATAAAAAAGCACACAGCTCACTCCGGTTTTGGTTTTGATTTTTGTGGCGTGAGGAAAAGTTCTTTGAAAAGTGTGAATAACATTTTATTAACTGATGAATAATCCCAGAAGTTTTGCAGTTCACAAAAGTAACTGGCACACTGGTTACCTCTGTGCTTCATGTAAAGTATCAGTGTGTAATGGAAATAACATCGATGCATTCATGTTGACAATACAGGGCTACTTCATTCAAGATGCAAAATATTGATACAGCTAGATGGTAAAACTGTTGCTCATCTTATGCACATTCGTGATCTTTTCTTTAAGTTCTGCACTTGGTTTCTCATCCCAGCTTTAGACACGACTGACCTCGCACCAGAAGCCATGATTGTCAGACAGTACAGTGCAAAACTCATGATTAAAGTACAAGTGTTAAAAGAAAATATAATAACTAAATCTGTGGTTCAGAGTTATAATGCAACTGTTTGCAAATGTTTTGTTTTATGTGAAAGGGGTATATATTAAAACAATTTTGAATCCAAATGCAGGACTTGTTTTCTGTACAGAGTTGCTTTGATATAATTATGTTGTGCTGTGAAAACAATTTAGCACTTTCGAGAGGTTTGAATTGTTACAAGAACAAGGAGTCCTCGAACATTTGGCCTTGTCTGCACTTTGAGACTTAACTATTTAGGAGATTATTTTTGTTGGACTTTTGCACCCTACTGTAGATCGACTGCTCCTTCCATAGTTCTAGTGGCATTTCTTCACTGTTCAAGGCCTCAAGATTAGAAAGAGCAGCAATAATATTTACAGCAGTATTCACAAGCAGTATTTGATACAATGTAATGATGTCACCGTTTCACTTAAGTCAAAAAGACCATAATCACAACAAAATTCAAATTTCCAGCGCTACCCAAAAAATCTAGAAGACCGATTAGATTAGATATTTTTCAAAGGACAATTAAAGAATTCTGCCTTTTTTTCTGTAAATGAATATTTATGATTTCCACAGCTGCACTGACTGCAGCGTGTTTATAGAGGGCAGCAACGAGCCGGTAATGTTTTTGGTTTAATTTAAAAAGAAGGGAAGAAGAAATCTGGCGGAAGTAATTGCAGGTGATGTCAAGTAGACATTTGGCACATGGAAGCACTGTTGTTTCATGAGGCCCATTCAAAGTAAAAGCATAAATAAAGCCGACATTTAAAATATTTCAATGAGATATAATAGGCAAGTTATTATATACATGTGAAGCATAATATTAATGTTTTATTTTTTTTAAACTATTTAGCACAACAAAACTTTTCACCACAACTACATAAATATCCTAAATATTGCAAAAGCAGAGACGCAAACACACACTCACAAAACCAATCTGGCTTAAAGAAATAAAATAAGATAATTTATGTAATTGTCACTGGCAAAACACTTGCAACTGTTTTCTCAGCTGCCACTGCTAGTGTAACATAGAGAAGATGGTAGGAATAATGTGTTTTGTTTAAAAATTTGACTAATCTCTGTTATTTAAAGACTACATTTATTTCTGGCATTCAATCATTTTCAAGATTTCCAGCTCTTATTTTCACTTCTGCACCAATTTGAAAACATACAGAGGTGTGAAATACCATTCCTCCTTGTCAGTCTGTGCTACATATAACAACACATGCAACATTTACATCACATATAAAATAAGACACACAAAAAACTACTTCAAATGACAAAAACTACATGTGCAATATATGGCTGATATATATAGAGGAATTGACTGAAATGTAGACTGGCAGTGCAAAATAGGATACTATAAATATACAGAGAATTCCTGAAATTTAAACTACTGGTGCAAAAAATATGAACAGTATTTTGAAAGTGAACTGTGCAGGGATATGGTTATTGTAAATATATAGAATGATAGCACAATGCGCAACCTGTCCAGGGTGTACCCTGCCTCCTGCCCGATGACAGCTGGGATAGGCTCCAGCAGACCCCTGCAACCCAAGTGTGGAGAAGCAGGCATAGAAAATGGATGGATGGATAGCACAATGCATGAAAAAAAATCAACATTTGCTTACTTTTTTTAAGCCATTTCACAGTTGTAACCATCATTATAGACTCCACTTGAATTTTGCTTCATGGATAACAAGTAGTATACAGTATACAAATCTGTGACGACGACGTTTTATTTTGAAAGACCTAAACTCGGGACTTCCCCCTTTTGCTGCTAGCTTTGTGTACATTGAAATGCTGTCAGCGGCTGTGACTACGAAGTTATCAGGAAAAAAAGACGTTTTAAATGTTAGTATAAACACATGGGGGGTAAAAACAAACAGCGAACCAAAGGAAATGTTCGGGTAAGTTTATTTTAATTACTTTCTGTAGCATGTGGCGGTATTAGCTAAGATGGCGAGCGACACAAGCTAATGTAAACTTCATGTTTTCAGCTAACGCAGCGCGTGGCTCTGCTGTCTCGACTAGTTTCATAATCAAATCGTTTCTCTCTGGTCAATATCCGTTAGTTGTAGTTTTTAATATAACCCCACGTTTCTGCCCTGAAATTAGCCGTCCAGCAGTGGTCGAGCTGCTGAGGTGCTGACCCGGGAGGGTGGTGTCATCCCGGGGTTTGTTGGCTTCGGGTCCACGGTCACTTCGGAGCTGAGTTACGTGCCAGCTGTCCATGGTGCGGAGGACATAGACAGTCTAGTGGATGCTGATTTTCGCCTGGTGCTCAGAAAACTCTCAAAGAGGGATGGGGTCACACGACTGAAAGTGAGTTTAACTCCAACTGTGTAAAATATATGGTCTTTGAAGAAGATCTTCTTCTTATGCTTGCTGTAGATTATAAAACCTGAACAGAATTAAACAGCATAGATTTCAAAGGTGTCCTGCTAATGTTCAAAACATGCTGCACACTGTCACTTCAAGTAGCATAAAATACATGTGAAAAGCCTTCTCTTTTTGGATATGTATAAGTTTTTTAATCAAAGTGTGTCTAATGTTATGGTAAAATTCTCAGGCAGTGCAGGACTTTGGGTCCATGTGTCAGGAACGAGATGCTGAAGAGGTAAAAGGGGTCCTACCATACTGGCCGAGGATCTACTGCAAGATATCAGTGGTGAGCTAGTGATTCACAAAGCTTTCACAAAAACACTTTGTAGTTTATTCACTTATCCCATGTGTATGAGCCTCGAATCAGAGGCTGCCTAAAGTTACAAAATTTATATGAGACTTAAATGTGTGTGAATGCTTATTTTTGGGGTTGTGTACATTAAGCATATTTTGTCTTCATCTTTATGCATTTCAGGATCATGATCGCCGCATCAGGGAGGCTACCCAGCAGGCCTTTGAGCAGCTGGTGCTGAAAGTACGTCGCAATTTGGCCCCTTTTCTGAAGAGCTTGATGGGCCACTGGATTCTTTCCCAATGTGACACCTACACACCTGCAGCTTCAGCTGCATGCCAGGCCTTCCAGGCTGCTTTCTCACCCGCCAAACAACCTGAAGCTCTCAGCTTCTGCAAGGATGAGATTCTTAATGTGAGTACTATTGGTAGCTCGGGTGTGGTCAACAGGACTTTCCCTGTAATCTACTGAGCTAAATTTCACATTGAATGTTTTTTTTTTCATATTACAGGTACTACAAGATATTCTGTTAAAGGAAACAGCCGACACACTGAGTGATCCACAGTGAGTACAAAGTGTAGCTCATTATAGGGGCTTTATCCCACTGTGTTGGCACAGAGCAAATATATTCTGTTGGAGTCGATGCTGACACAACGATTTGCCTTTTGTTCTTTAGAAGTGTAACAGAGGACGAGAGAGAGGCCAAATATGTGCGCATGCTGACCAGTTCTCTTTTGGGTGTGAAGAGACTGCTCTCTCTGCTGCTAGAGAATGACAGGCTGGCTCTGGAGGAAAGACTAGCGGGTCTTGTTAACTCTGCAAAGTTCTGGAAGTACAGCAAACACAAGACACCGCAGGTACTATCACAGAAAAGGACTGCACAAGTAACTCATTGCATTGCTTACCACTGAAATAAATTTCTCAAAGTTTATTATTCAACCTGAACTTCGTAGATTTATGATAAAATCTTGGGAGGATTTTTGATTTTATTAACAACCCCAATATAAAGAATCCATCAGGTTCCTTCAAACACCCTGAGGGACTTTAAATATATTATAAATAATTTTTCTTGTTAATGTGACTTTAAATGTGATGCAGAATGTGACAGAAAAATTTGAAGTTCTGAGAAAACTGTGTGAAACGATACTGGATACCATGTACAAAATCTCTTGTAATTTTATTTTGAGTAATCACTGCAATGTGTTTTACTCTGCAGGTGAGAGGGGCTTTCTTTGAGATGGTGTGCGCTCTGTGTGAGTTCACTCCCGGACTGGTCCAAGCTGAAGCAGCACGACTGTGTCCTGCTGTTCTCCTCAGTATCGATGACACAGATCCTGTCGTGCTGCCTCCTGTGTGGGAAGCTGTTCTTCATGTTGTGTCTACAATCCCCGTAAGCTTGTGTTTAAAGGATGATCTCACATAGTCTAAATGATGATGCCATTATGTTTTTCTCTGATGTAGTCTGCCCTCTGTGTTATTACAGTAGAGTTAAAAGGTAGTGCAAAGACAAGTTTTATTAGCCAATGCTAGTAAAGTCACAAATGTGTTGACACCTTTAGTAGGTGTGTTTATTTTATTGTTGTGTTGATTCATAGTTAAATTGCTTGTGGTCTTAGAGCTTTTTCTTCTTATTTCAGGATTGCTGGACACATGTGAACGCTAAGAAAGGCTTCTTACCTAAACTCTGGGCTCTATTAAAAGAGGGTGGCAGAGGCATGGCTAAAGCTCTCCATCCTAACCTAATGCCGCTTCTCAGCAAACTGCCCACACAGGTCACTGATCCCAACTTGGACTTCTACACCACCTTCTTCACCACATTCGTACAAGGGTAATTAATTTGTTTTTGTGTGTTTTATTTTTGTAGTTTAATACAAATTAATTTTTCCCTTCGATGTATCCCAATTTACTAAACTGAGTTGTAATTTTACTATTTGATCCGTATGTTCTTACACAATTCTATTAAATAATGGTGTTTTTGTAAGTAGTGCGTCACACTGTTGCCAGATTTCCACTACATAGAACCAGTGCACCTCACCTCAGCTCACCTTGGTTGTGTTTCCATTGCGGAGGATTGTCCCTCCTCTGTGTAGCTGGCGCTGAAGGAGGAGAAGGTTGATGAAGTAATCTATAGAATTCTACTGTTGTGATGTCACAGAAGCAGTTTGAAGATAGATTCAGATGAGAAAACAGTTGTTTTTAGTTCAAATATATATTTTTAGTTCATCAAGTTAGAGCGTGGTGAAGAACTTGTTTCGACGTTCCCAGAGATGTGAGCTCTCGCTACAACCTCCGTCAGCTCCTCCACCGACCAGATGCTCAGAACTCACGTTTTTCAAAATATTATTTTAACATTGCACTCAAGCGCTGTTCTTGTACATTGGACCGATCTTTTTAGTGTTTTTTCCCACATTGTACAAACTTGTTATTCTGACTATAACCATGCAGACTGTCGGCTTGCAGGTACAAATGTTTGTGTGCCGCGCAGTGATGACGCAGTGACGATTCCGACCAATGACATTTTTAGTGCCTGCTAGCTCCTGGCTGCATCCTGTTTTGTAATTGCAGGAGAGCAGATACTAAAAAAGTGGTTTTATGTACTAAGTTCCAGTTATTTTTTGCCAATGAAAAACCAAGCTAAATGGAGTAGAGTTGAGTGGAGGTGTGCTTTTTCCATGCAGTGGCAAAGCGCCATAAATAACCTCAAGTGTCTGTGTTTGTCTCAGTCTTTCCAGTGAGCGGGCAGTGACGAGCCCGTCAGAAAGTGCAGTTATAGTCACCTCTTTTGTTGAGTGCTTGAGGTACTGTGTACTGCACAATACAGAAGAAGAGGGGGACCAGAGGAAAATCAGGACCATGCTTGTTTCACAGCAGGTGGGATCATTCAGGCAGACTTTTGCCATCATGACAAATCTACTAACATCCATATGTTTCTTACACGTTATTGTCTTCTTGTAGCTCCTACCCCTACTTGAACAAGCTCTGAGAAATCCTTCCCTTCAGAATGGTCCTCTTTTCCTTTTGGTCACTGAAATGCTCATTTCCTGGGAGAAGAAGGCAGGTTTACACAGTGAAGATGAAGTAAACGATAACAAGGATGTCTTTCAAAGACTCCTGGCAGACTTCTGGGAAGAACTTGGTTTTTTGTTTGTGCGTAATGTTGACAACGAGGAAGCAGATCTACAAGCGTTGGAAGGGGTAGCCGCTTTGCTGCAGGTGAGTTTACTTTCAGAGAATTTCTTGCTTCGGCATTTTCCCCATAGAAATAACTACTTTGACACTAATGATACTGCAGACCAGTTATTTATATCTGAAAAAGTGGCCAGAGTGCAACAGATGAAATGATGTCTGAATAAATCTATTGTCTCTTGTATTTCTCCAGGTGATGCGTTACCCAGAGAAAGTAAACAAAAAGCATGTCCAGAAGAAAAAATCTGTCAGGATGAACCTTGCTAAGTCAGAAGACAGTGAGAAAACTGGAATTAATGGGGATGGTGTTGAGAAGCTTGCGACAGAGAAGGCGTTTGGTTCCCTACAGACTGAGCATTTTGAAGATGTAGTGTGCCAGCTGGCACAGCTGTGCTTGGTGCATGTGAATGAGAAAAACTCAGAGAAACATCTTGTTTTCCTCTCACTTCTCCTGCGGTCGTTCCACACACCCCGGGTCTTCAGTGTAAGTCATATTTCACAATTCCAGAGAAGTATTTTACTGCCAGTCATTTTTTTCTTGATTCTTTTGAATTAATTTACATTTCAGTGCCTCAAAATGGGTTTTTGTAATTACAAACTATGAGAATGAGTTTCCACAATTAAGCGGGATAGGTTTGGTATAAACAGTTTGTGTTTTGGTTTTTTTGATGTACTGTTAAGCATTTGCAGTTTTTATCATGAAAAAAAAAAGAGTGTGGCCATTTAAATCCAATAATGAGTTTTACAGTTTCAGTAGCTCTTACTGTTCCCTGACTGTGTCATTTTTCCTCGCTACTGTGCTTATCTTAGACATTGGTTGATTTGGATGGTGAAACATCAAAGGAGGGTCAGCAGAGTGGCGAGGTCATCATGAAAAATCCAGCGATGCAGTTCCTACTGGAGCGAGTTGTGGTGTGGTTGGCTGAGAAGGAACGCAGAGACACTGAGCACCTGGTGGAGATGGTCTTCAGCTCGCTTTACTGCTGCAGTCAGCAGGAGATCACCCGCATCCTCAACCATATCACTACGGTAACATAAGATACAGATGTTGTAACGTGTAACTTCATATTGATTCATTGGTATCATCTTGATCACTGCGTTTATATATTAAACTCTGCTGATATTCACACTTTTCACTCTGCTTTCTAGATGGGTTTACAGTGGGGAATTATCCTGCAGATTATACAGAGGGTATGTATCATTTGATTCACAAGGATTTTTCCATCAGTATATGTTGTCTACATCCACATGAAATTTCCACTGTCAGTAATGTCTGTGCCACTTTGCTGTCTGTCCTGTCAGGCGTGTATAGATCCCGAGACTCTTAAGAGCTGCCGTGATTGGCTGAAAGGTTCAGTTCTGGGTGAACAACTTCTGGGATTGACTGAGGAGCTGTGCAAAGTGGGGCGCAGCTCTCGCTGTTCCACCTCTTCCACAAGCAGCCACAGTTGGACGCTTATCAGCCTGGTCCTCTCTCAGCACCACAACAATGGTACACACACACACACACACACACACACACACACACACACACACACACACCAGAGAATAAATAGTTTTTGAGTGCTATTTTAGGCTCTAAGTGCACAGGATGTGTAGATTTTTTTCACCACTATATGATTATCATTTTGTTGTTTTACATGTGCAGAGTCTCTGATCGGTGAGGTGTACATGGAGAAGATCTTAGAGAAGCTCCATGCCACTCTGTCTGAAACCAAGAGTCTGTCAGACGCCGGCAACATGGAGCCACTGATCTCCTTCATCTGCGACGTGGCCTTCACTTTCTTCTCTTCTGTACAAGACTGTCTCCTCCTACTCTCTGCTGAGGAGCTCCTGCTCACTGTCTTCCAGCTCACTGCCCAAGATCAAACACACACTCACTTGTCTGGTGGGTTCTCACTCAGTGTGCAAACATATCTTATTGTAAGCTTAGATAAATAACTAATCTGTGTTGTTATTGTCCCGAAAGACTCACTTTTAGATAAGCTGAAGAAAGTGTGTGTAACTGGGGTCCACTCGTTGGTCCAACACTGTGAATGCGAGGTGAAGGAAGGTGGTTTCCTGCACAGTGCAGCTGTTTGGGTGATGAAGCAACTACTCACGGTCTCTCTGGATATTAAAGGGTAACCAAGCACTTTACTGTGATGTTTAAACATTTTGGATTGTTAATAATCCTGCTCCAAAATATGTCTTGTTCATTTTCTCTTAGTTAATTTGTAACAATATCTTATTCTTTTGTAGTTCTAATTCGTCTTAATTTTTAGGTTACAGGTTCTGGTTGTGGCAGTGCAAAGCCTTGTGGAGACAATCATCTCTGTCCATGATCAAGCCTCCCCCATCCTCTCCCAGTTCTTTAACATCTTGACACCTAACCAGACAGAATGGACAAGAATCAGACAGGCCTTACCTCCTCAGGTCAGCAAGCCCATATGTAACCTTTACTTATGAAAGAAATGATGGCACTATTATACATTGAAGGAAGATTATACATTGGTAGGACTGGGCGTTTTGGCTTAAGAAAGCACCATGTTATCTTATCTCATAAAACATTTAACATTTGTGTTTTATTTATTTTTTTGTCTTCTTCAGTGGGTTAAAAGCCCTTTACTGACCAGTCGTCACAGAGGAGTTTGTGAAAGACAATCTATAGATATGTGGAAACTTAAAGAGTCCAACAGTCTGCCAGCTCACCTGTGTACCTGTGCCGTCTTGGGGAAAGTGGCCCAGGCTGCACTCAGTGGTGAAAAGGAGGCAGAGTGTCCTTCGCTTCTACCAAACCTTCAGTACACAGGTACACACACGGGACAGAATGTGAACTATAGTGTTCTCATTGTGTATTCAACTCTGCTGTTTTAATATTTTTGTTTGTATGTGTGTGTTTTTGTTTGTCAGTTTCAGAGCTGCTTTATGCACTGCAGTGGTGCAAGGAGGTGAAGTACAGCCCCACCACAGTGTCTGCCTATCACAACCTGCTGCGTGACTGGGGTCTGTCAGAAGGACTCCACACTCAGCTTCCAGTGAAGATCATGCTGGAGCTGCTCTACTCCAGGTAAGGGTTGCTCATTTCCTCTTGATAAAGAAAAGATTAATTTACTACTTGTAGGAGAAAGCTCAATTAAACCCATGTAAGATCAGAACAATTAATATAATAATCTACATAAACAGCTTTTAATTGTCTGTGGAGACACACGAAAAAACATGGATTTATTAGACTTGTATAACAATCATTAAAATGGGTATTACAACAAAATGGAAAATATAATGAATGAATAAATTTGTCCTCTGAAGAAATACCTCACCAGAAGTTTTCAGCTCTCACTGATCTTCACGTGTTTACATTTCTGGGTAATTTAAACCATCCACTGAGTGTATTGTGTGTTGTTTGGTTTCCCTTTAGATCAGTGATGGATGGAGGTCTGTGGTCACTGACTCTAGAAAACTACATCCACACCAACAACTTGGCTGACTGTGCAGCTGTGAGGGAGCTTTACTGTAGTGCAGACAGGTCAGTGTTTTATTAAAGTCATTTAAATGCATTGGATTTCACACTGAACCCTGTTGTGTGACCAGTTTGTTGCCAATGTGTTTTGTACTGAAACTTGTCTGTTTGTCCAGTTTGTTCCCAGTGTCTCAGAGCAAACTGAGCACGCTCCAGGTTCTCTGCCCCGCTATGACAAAAGAAGACAGAGAAGCTCTTGTAGCTCTTGCTACTGCTGGATTAATCAACTGGCAAGAGAACGACAGTGAGAACACACACACAAAAACACACGCCCATACACACACAGGACCTTTCTGACAGAAATATGCACATAATGATTTTGTGCTGTGTGTCACAGATGTGTACGGCTGCCTGGCAGTGCTGATGTGCTGTCTGAGGGACAACACAGAGGTAGAGGATGAGGTTGTACAGGCTATCCTGGCCACTGTGATGGAATGGAGGAATAGCAGGGAGGATTGGTTCCTTTTCAGCAGGTAGTAAAATCACACAACCCATCTTTTTTCTGTCTTGAAACAAGTTGATACATTTTCTACTGACATAACGACATGTGTCAAACATTACATTTCAGTGACCTCTCTGAAGTAACTGCAGAACAGTTGAACCTTACTGTGGAGATGATGCGTTTCCTGTCCTGGCTGGTGACTCACCGTCCGACACTTCTCAGTGGAAACCAGTGGGACTTCTTGCTCTGCTCTATGTTAGCATGGTTGGAGGTGAGACGTAGCACAAACAGGTTGCTATTTTGTCCTTTCTCTGCCACTTTTTTGTTCAGACATTTTCAACAGGTGTTTAATTGTTTTGTTCCCCACAGTCTTTGACTTTATTTGCTTCCACTCTCAGACTTCCAGTGACAATGTGAGCAGTTTGTGGAACCCATGGGTGCAGCTGTTTATGTGCGAGAACGCTGCGTTGATAGTGAGGCTGAATCAGTTCTTCGCATCACCTTCGTCTGAGGTGCTGGAGAAGTTGCCGTCAGAACTGGCGGGTGAATGGAGGGATTTCTTTGTGGAGGGAATCTACAACCTGTTGCTGCCTCTGCCTGTCAAAATCACAGGTATGTTGTAGCTTTTATTTTTGAACGTTATGACACAGTAAATAATGTCAACCTCTGCATCACTGTGATGAGGCATTTCTGTATCCACTGGTGTAACCTCTGTGGTTTATAATTTCCTGGTGAAAGCTCCCTACTCTCACCTGAGAAATATTATGGAAATTAGATCATACCACATTAATTTCCCCAAATTGGAGAGTCACGGAGAAACATATTGTCGTTTCATCTGTCCATCACCAAACGATACGGTATTAAGTTGCACACTGAGCGTACCTCTCTCCCAGAAGACTCTGCCAAATTAAATGTAGAGCAGATCTATGTTGCTCTTTTTACCCACATGATCTGAGCCTACTCTGGAGATGTTTCTGCAGGTCTCTCCACTTCAGCATTCCCGTTAAACATAAAACACTAACAGCATCTTTAACAGTAAGAGAATGGCTCTTCTGTTCAAGGTTAAACGTAACAATACCCCAAAAAATTACTTGTTACATAGAGTTGATTTAAAAATTGCTTTACCTAATCACTTAGATTTTTTTTTTTGTGCTGTACCTAACCCTCTGGACCTCACACTCCTTTTTATAATCCTACTTCAGATGCCTTCACTGAACCGGATGACCCTGTGTTTCCTTTGGCGGCACTGCAGTCATTGGGCGTGGCTCTGACACATGTGCCCGTGCAGCAGCTGAACCAAAACTCCCTGCCACCGCGGTTCATAGCGGACCAAAAGACCAACCTGCCAGAGCCTCTTCAGACACTCCTCAACACTTTTTGCCCTCTGCTGCTGTTCAGGGCCAGGCCTCTGCAGATCACTGTCTACCACCTGCTGGAAAAGTGAGGATTTTGTTGAAGGAGGTTTATCAGCTTACAGAGTACTGTGTCTTCTTTTAAAATGACCCGTACTGAGACCTTAAGAGCTTTGCGGGATGTTTGGATCAGTCACTTCTCAAATGAACTCACTTGTCATCTTGTCCACACAGGGTCATGCCTCAGCTGCCTGAGTGTGATGGAGAAGGAGACAACAATAAGTCGGATGATGATCGAGATGAGCCGTGTCTGTAAGTCAGTGGGGGGATGTGCGTTTTACATTATGATAGTTGCTGCTTTTGGGTCTTATGGGACAAGCCATGAAATATTCTTGGAGTTGGCATAGGTAGTGTTTTTCTATTATTCTCACAGTTTTACATTTGCTCTCAGCTCTCCTCCAGCTTCTCTAATGGCCATCCTGTCAACCTGCGAAGAGCTATGTGATAATATCTTGGCGGCTGTTCAAGTGGGAGAGTTTGCAGTGGTCCAGCCTCTCAGTGTGGAGTACTCCTGCATCCTGGGGTACCTGCTGGCCTGGAAGCTGCTGCTCACTTTTTTCAAATCCTCACCCTCTCATGTGAGTCATGATTTATTCTGGCCTCACATCATTTTTGGCTTCTTGTTTACAAGCGAGGATATTTCTCAGTTCTGTGGTGGGACTGGGCTTTTATTAGGAACAGTGATGTGGATATGAAGGTATTGTCTTTTGATTTATCTCTAGCTGCGAGCTCATTATGCCCAGTATCTCAAGAGAAGCTGCTCCCTTAACAAGCTTCTTCTTCACCTCTTCAAACTGATGCCTGAGAATCCGATCTACCCAGGCCAGGGGGCAGAAACAAAGGAGACCAAAACCTTCTTTACAGAGAGCCTGTGTCTGGCTGTTGACAGTACGGAAAGCACACACACACCTACATGATTTATTGTAATGTAAAACAAAAACAAGCTCACATTTCCGCCCTTCTGTTTGTCACACGCAGAGAGCGACAGCGTTGAGTGGGAGCTCCCTCACCTGGCGTGCAGTGTGTACTACAGCACGGTGCAGGACCTGCCCGCCATGGTGCGGCTGTGGTGGAACAGCCAGGAGAAGAGAGTGAGCGCCGCTGTGGAGAAGTTCACTATCAAATACATCAGCCCTGTCCTCTCAGCTCAGGAGATCTCTTCTGTCCACAGCAGCACTCAGATGTTTGACAGTATGACGGTAAGTGAGGAAGCTCATCGCTGGGTGTGTGTCTACAACTCAAACTAGTTTTTGGTTAGTCTGTAATTAGTTCTTGTTGTAAACCAGATGGTTTCTAATCCCAAGAGTGTAAAATGTCAAATTTAATGGACAGAGGAAAAATCCACTCTGTAATAATGAAGCATAAATCCAGTTTTTGTATGTGTACATATTGCAGGAAATAATAAACTTTAAGGAGCTGTCATTTCCACATTTACACTCGATATGAAAATACAGCGAGGAGGAGACAGCAACTTTAAAGTTTCCATTGTTTCTGACTTTGGTACAGCTTAACTAAAATATCATATGAGGGTTTCTTCTTCTTCTGCAGCCGTTTTGACAGTAACACATTGCTTAATGTTCTGACTCTTTTGTCTTAATGTCTTCTCTGTTAAATGACAAAGCGTCATTTAACTCAGTGTTTCTGGCACCAGTTTTACAGTTTACAGTCCAGATGTTCAGTACTCCTGCACAGACTGTCAGAACATTTATTTATTTATTTAGTTTTACAAAATAGTCTCATTTTTCATTTTCTCTGCACTGAATTTCTCACTATTATTTAAGAGTAACTTACAAAAACTTGCAGATACTTAGCCTGTGGTCATAAGCTAATCGTTGTAATAATAAACATTATAAGTGAAAAACTCCTGTGGTGCAATATCTGCCTCACATTTGCAATATTATGATGCAATAACACTATATCGTGTAAGTTGAAATTAATGCTTTTAGTTCCTCAAGTTGCATCCTGCCATTACATTGTAAAGCAGCTGTGTGATTATTTGAGTATGAAGAGTCCCTGGATGACAACAGTGTAATATATTTCCCCAGGTGAAGGCGCGCTCAGCAGCACGGGAGGTGATCGCTACCTATTCTGTGGATGATATCTACATCGAGCTGGTGATTCAACTCCCGCAGAACTACCCCCTCGGCTCTATCGCTGTGGAGAGTGGGAGGCGTGTGGGCGTGGCCGTACAGCAGTGGAGGAACTGGATGCTGCAGCTGAGCACCTACCTCACACATCAGGTAGAAACACAAACAGTGAATATAAACACAAGGTATTGATGCAGTGAAGGTTGTGCAGTACAGATCAACAATAATAATGATTGAGTGATTGATTGTGTGTTTGTGTGGTCAGAATGGGAGCATAATGGAGGGCCTGGCTCTGTGGAAGAACAATGTGGATAAGCGTTTCGAGGGAATAGAGGACTGCATGATCTGCTTCTCTGTTATCCACGGCTCCAACTATTCTCTGCCCAAAAAGGCTTGTCGCACCTGCAAGAAGAAATTCCACTCGGCGTGTTTGGTGAGATATGTTTGATGTAACATTGATGTAGTTAGTTCAAAGCTACAAATATACACTCAGCCATCATAACCAACTCTTTTATTGTCTGATCATTGTTTACTTTTTCTTCTCTGCAGTACAAATGGTTCACTTCCAGTAACAAGTCCACGTGCCCGCTCTGCAGAGAAACCTTCTTTTGACTTCGCTGAAAGTACGACACTACTTCAACCAATCAGGACTGGACTGGATACATGAAAAAGATTATTATCAAAAGTCATTTGTTTTAGGCTGAATACTTAGATCACTGAAATGAAAGGTATTGTTTGGTTCAGAAAATCAGAAAACTACAATAGTACAAAAAAAAAAAAAAAAAAAAAAAAAAA
>OOFC01024983.1:13888-30749 GCA_900323345.1 Pseudochromis fuscus | reverse complement strand
ATGAAGGGAACCTTTGAGCTTCAAGATTTAGACACCACAGCTCGGCCTTATCGCTCATACACATATAAAGACCAGCACATGTGCAAAGACGTTACGGCGCACGCACACACACACTCGTGGCACTGTTCCTCTTTAATGCCTTGTCTTTTGGCACGTCAGATGTACGTCTGAGTTATTAAGAAGGGCAGAGCGTCTCATTTATGCGCTCACGCACAGAGGTCTGCGGAGGTGATGACAGACGAACATAAAGAGACACATAAATTCACCGACTCCCTAATTGTAACTGTCAAATTCTTTTTTTAAACTTACCCTCCCTGTAAAACTTTGGTTTAGTCTCTCACAGCGTGGCGTCGGATCACAGGAGTACTCCATGTAGGTTCTGCATGCGTGAGTTTCCTGTGATCTGGAAATGATCTCAATGTGAAATTTATAAACGCACAGGCACACATGTTGTATGTACCTGCTGCCTATAGATTGTTAGATTATCACCAGGTTGTACTGAGATTTTGTGAATTGTTAGGTGAATATTGAAAACACTCTGAAAGGTAATTTTCCAAAATGTTGTAGCTAGTCATGCAGATAAGTTTGGTTTTATATGCTCATATTTTGAGATGTCTGTCTCCACCTCAGCACAGTGGAAGTGACTGGAATTTTGTTGTTGCTCTGCACAACATGAAAAAATTATATTTGAAAAATTCAACAGCAGTGACTCTACCCACAAAAAATGTTCCTCTGAAAAAACACAATCCAAAGTTTTATTGAGGTCCATTTTTTTTAATTGAAAAAAGTTTCTTTCTGAAATTGTTCAGCTGAGATTCTGAACTGAATATCTGATTACCAGGAGATTACTTGACAATAATTTTGATAATTGTTTGCTGCTTATGTCATTTCTATGTTAAAATACCAGATATTCCCTTAAGGTTTTGAGGTGAACTTTTCTTGCATTTGGCTTTGTGTAACTCAGACATTCATAAATTGCAGCCCTGCTGTTCACAGCAAGTTTTTTGGATTATTCAAAGTATCTGGAATGTAAAAAACCCAATGATTTTATTTTACTCTTTCAAAATAACTTTTTAGTCTTCCCTGCACCACAAGTGAAATTCCTTTGAGGCTGGAATTTCAGAGACAGACATCTATAAAAATCTGACTAAATAAGACCAAATGTATCAGAGCAGCTTGACACGACTGAAGGTAAATGATTAAAGTGCATTTTGTAGTAACACTGATCATTTTAACAAACCTCACAGAACGTTTTGATGGACTCTCAAACGCTCACAGACCATATGCATGCAAGTCTGGGCATCTGCAGATGCAAAACACACACACAGAAGAGGCAGTGTTGAGGCAGACAGGGGGACGCTGCACAGATTCTTGCAGTATGAGCACACACACTCACACACACACCAGGCTGCTGAGACGAGTGCCAGTGGAGGAAAAAAGAAAGTGACAGCTCAGCTTATGATTTTCTCAGTTTCATACTTTTGTACGCAAACAATGCAGACTGACAGGAGCATGTCAGCGTGTCACTGGTTATCTGTTTTGGTCTACTAGGGACTCCGGACAGGGCTGGAGATCAGGCTGAGTCAGCTGGATGCACCACACAACACACACACACATGCACAAACACCCCGTGACTGGGCTTCCTGTAAAACAATCAGAGCATGAGGGTCCAGAGGATATGGGGGGCAATCAGAGAGACGGGAGGAATGCTGGATTTGAAGAACAGATGAGAGAGGAGAGAGATGGAGGAAGAAGAAAAACCGAACCAAGACTCCTATATCACAGAGAAGAGAGAGATGGAAAGACACAAAGTTAAAGAGCAGAGTACAAACATTCCGACAAAGTTGCTGCTTGGCCCGGCACATCTGAGTATAGTCCAACCTAGAATACCACACACACACACACACACACACACACACACACACACACACACACACACACACACACACACACACACACACACACACACACAGCCGCCTACGCTTTGCCCTTGATGCCCTTGCTTTCTGTGTGTGTGTGTGTGTGTGGCTGTTGCCCCAGTGCCAGTAAGGCAGCAGGCTGACTTGGCTTGCACAGTGTCCATTCCCCAGTAAAGCCAGCTCTACAGGCTCCTTTTCCCTCAGAACTGAGCTGCTCGCTGAGCAGAAACAGATGTGGGCTCCGTCCCCTATGTTCGTCCATGTTGGCTCAGCATCATCACCACCGCAGATCCTGTCTCTCACTAAGAAAAACTGGGATTTCAGCAGAAACAGATGGACCGGCTCCCTCAGCTCCTCCATCTTTGGTTCTACGTCATTGCCAAGTGCTGTGAATTCAGGAGAAACCAGATGTGTGCAGTGACTGCTGCGTCCACCATGTTGGCTCTGTGAATGGGATGAGAGGAAAATAAGAAGAAAGGTCATAGATGCTACAGTGGTGTGCTATGTTAACAACACATGTACCTCTTACATAACATGATGTTTAACCTAAGTTAAAAGACATATAATTAGCTTCCTTTCTTTTTCCTCAGACAGACTAGAAACGAGGATCATCTGTTGCACAATCATTTTAGCAACAGAAATAATACATTTCATCTATCTTCAGTGTTGACACAGTAAATCAAAACCAAAGAAATTACAAAAGACTTTTCGTCATTGTGGCAGCGGTCCAAGATGGATGTTTTGAAATGAGGAAAACCCGACTGGAATTGAATGTTCTGGCACAATCTTTGCTTCAGACTCGATAAAACTTTCAGATCACGATTATTAAAGAGTTTTTTTTCTTCTTGATTTTCCATTTAAAATACACGTCTCCTCCTCAGCTCAGTTTTGCCTTTTGTTTCCCAAGGTCCCCTGAGATGTGTTTCTGGTATTTTTCTATAGTTGAAATTTCAAAATAAGAGCTCAGGGCTTAAGGGGTTAAAACATGGCTACCTTCACTCAAACTGTAGCCACAAGGTGCAGTTAAATAGATAACTGTAAATGCTGAAACATATAGTGCAACAGAAGCTCATGTACATAGGAGCGATTAAGTCAATGTACTAAGTCGGTAATATGAGATAGGGAGCAAGTTTTTCTTGTTTGCTACTTTTAGCTAACATCATCAGTTTGTGCTATGCCAACAAAAATATTGAATGTGTTGTTTATTTGTTTATTAGCACATATGAAGGAAAAAAACAGCACAAGTAGAACAGTAAAGGGAAAAATAAGCATACAACACAAAAAAAATATTTATATATGTATATACAGGATATAACCAATGTGTGGGAGAAACTTATCCTGTGGTTCCCCTACAGACAGATATTCAACATGAAAAAAAACGGTACAAAAATTGGAGGAAGAGTATGTATTGTTGTTTTCTGTCAGTTTTAAACCATTGACAGTGGAAAATACTGTTGCCAGGAAAAATCCCACTGTGCGGTGAATCATTATTAGTTACTAATTAAGTCGATTGACTTTTAAAAGCACCCTTTCCCATAAGGCTTGGATGTCATCCTCATTAGCTCTTGTGGCCTTTGACCTTCGTTGAGTCATGACTCAGCAGTTATATTAACTATCAAACTCCCCTTTCAGCTCCTCCCGCTGCGACTGTAGTAACGGTCCTGAAACCATGCGAACACACTCCCACCACCCTCCTCTTGCTGGACTGTGGACTGTTTGTGTGAATCGCCATGGCGATAATCTCAACCCCCGCCATCCTCCTACACACAGACTCCATCCCCTTCCTAAAAACCCAAATACGGCCATGTTTGTAGGGCAAGATGGAGGGCAGTCGGGTGGAAGAAAGCGACTAGAAGGGGAAAAGTTGAGAAAGGGGAAGACCAGCGATGAGATGAGATGAAAAAAAAAAATGGCAAAGGGGAAAAAATAGACAGAAGCTCAGGAATGAAAGAGTCAAAAGGGGCATGTACAGAAAACAGACAGGGAACAAGGGATGGCTTTACCAGCAGAGGAATGTCTTTCCCGCTGATATCGTGTAACAGGGCTAGTGGGATTAGAAGGGGAGGTTGTTCTCGCCAATCACAATGAGTACACCAGACATTTCCCCATCCAGCTGAATGAACCTTGTGATACAAGCGATAAGTTTGCCACACTATCAAACTACAGCACGGAACAATTCTGTATTAACCGGAACTTGGTTACATAATATCTTAAGTGCTTTCAACTGCTTTACAGAGATAAAAAAATATTTTGACTGAATAGACAACAGCTCAAGGGAATTCAAGAAGTGATGCCGAAGCCTTTTACTTTTTCAAAAAATTACAAAACAGACAAAGATGTTATTGTAATATTTTTTTGCAGCAGTGTGGACATGGCATTGATCAATCTGTATTCTTGTCTCATTCAATCTTCCTACTGTGTTGTCTCTTTTATCTTTGTCCACCTCTTTGTTCGCCTTTCTCCTCCTCTGCCTCTGCTGTCTGTCAGACTGGAGATTCACTGTGTCAGTTTGCAGTCACTCTCAAGATTTTTTTTTTTTTTTTTGGCTGAGCAGGGTCGAATGGGGTCAGGGTTCTGAGAAATACATCCCCCCATAGTCCCTCACTGCCCGGCCAGGTTGGTGTGTCGTTCACAGCAAGTACAGATTCATAAACACATTTGCATACATGCGCAATCATTCGTATTCTTTTTGGAAAAGTGATGAGACTTTTTGCATCTCTTGGTGTTTGATGCGCTCATCTGTCTCCATAGTGAAAAGGCTGCAGTGGACATGGTCTCTGGGTCTCTGTTTATATGCACACATGAAACCTGATTATTGAGATGAATCAGGTTAAGACAGGAAATGTAGTTTCGTTGGACTTCAGATTTCAGTTATCCATCTTGGATCTTGGATCTTTTATAATAATAATAGGTATTTTATTGTTATTGTTAGCAGGAGTAGTAGTAATCTAACTGACTTCTTCCAATCCTCCCTCGAGTTGGGAAACTAGATTTTTTTATATTATGTCCCTGAATTTCGATATGATACAATGCGATAAAACATGATACGACATGACACGACACGATACGATATGATACGATACGATCTCACACCAGGGAACTTCTTTATGCTGGGAAAATTCTTCAGGTTACTGTAGAACGACAGTAATAACCCAGGCTCCATTGTGCACGTATGTGTCTTCATTTCTGTTTTAGAATTTGATTTTTATAACTTTATTGTATTGTTTTTTAAATTTTTTTTTAACTTTCCTCTTCCCTTGTTTGCTGTCTTTGTCTTTCTTACTTCACTTGTCTGTGCCAGTCTCTCTGTCTGTCGATCCCTTTCTAATCCCCTTTATAAATGATCAGGGCTCCGGCCATGAGAACCAAACCTTCACCATGACAACCACGATTTCAGGCATGTCCCAACAACTTCTCCACTGTCTCCGTGTGTGTGTGTGTGTGTGTTTCTCCGTGTGTGTGTGTGTGTGTGTGTAGCCCAGCTGTTGAACAGATGGAATGCTCACTATGCAGCAGATGATAATAGTGTGGAATCCGAGGTCTGTGCCCCTCTCAGCCTCTTCCTCCTCTTCCCTCTTCGTCTCAACTCTGTCCCCACTTCTTCTCCTCTTTTCTCTCCTCTCGTCTCCACATCTCTCTCCCTCCTTTTTCCTTCCAGATGAGTGTCTGTTGCTCTGCTTTGTTCTCCATGATTAGAGGCTTCAAAAGATGAGTATCACATCTCACTTTGTTCCTTTCGGGCGACACACCACACGCACCCTGTGGCCCAGTGTGTGTGTGCAGTGGGGGCTGAGTGAGCGGCCGTTGCCACATTTTTCGCATTTTTTTCTCCCTTAAAGGTCTTTTTCTGTGCCAGTGCAGACAGACTGTGTCTAAGAACCACAGGCCCGTCATGCAGGAGGAATGCAACCTCCTCAATGTCAAAGTGACTCAGTTTTACTGAAGCTCAATTCGCAAGTGATGTAACTAATTTTGGAGAGTAGCAAACAAAGAGATGACATCGTTTGGGCACAGAACACATCTCAAGTGATGCATTTATGTGAACGTGGGCTTTTGGATGATCCAGTTTGTGTTTACCTTTTGTTCGATTGAAGACGATTTGCAGTGTGAATGAGTTATTTCAAGTTTCTGGAGTTTTCAAAGTTAAAATCATGTTAATTTTCCATGTAGACAAATTCAGTTTGCTGGCAATCAGAAGCTGTTCTTGTGGATGTTGCTGCAGAAATTGAATAACCTGATCACTAAACAAACAAAGGTAAAGCATATGTTCATGAGTCAAGTATGACTTTTAAGTATTTAAAAAAGAAGTGCTTGATTAAGTTTGAATTTGTGTAGAGTACAACTTAGCTAAAAGCTAAAAATAATGTTCCATAGAAACCTCTTAAAATGTCATTTATAACAGCGGTCCCCAACCACCGGGGCCTGGTACCGGTCCGTGAGACCTTTGTTACTGGGCCGTGCAGAAAGAATGAATGATATATATAAATTCCGTTGTATTGTTCATTGTAGTCTAAAAGACGTTTTATTTTGAAAAACGACCGGATTCTCTCTGACTTAACTTTCGTCTGTGTCTCTTCACGCGTCAATACGCTTGTTTCCGTCATGTGATCAGACACGTTAGCCAAACAAATAAGTCTGCAAACTAGCGAAAATGAGTAAAAAAAAAAAACAAACATGTTTGGAGAGCTTTTTCGCAAAGGGGAAAAATTTGTTGTTTTTTTATGCCGGTCGTGTTATTTTATTTTCGCTGTATTTATCTGCCACACCTTGAAGGCCGGTCCGTGAAAATAATGCCAACATCAAACCAGTCCGTGGTGCAAAAAAGGTTGGGGACCACTGATTTATAAAAGTCCAGCAGTGTTGAATCAGAGAAACTCCTCTTGAAGGACTAGTGAAACAAATTTCCATCAAAGTCCAGTTGTCCTAATTTAACGTTACTTGGAAAAACATGACCTAAGAAATGATTTTACTCTTGAGAAAATATGCTAATTCATATTTTTGACTAAGAATTACATTAACGTCAGTGTTGGCACTATTTATAAGGCCACACAAACATTAACCCTGGTAGCAAGGGAACATCGCAAGCTTTGTTATGATTTGTTAGATTGCCAAGCAAAAAAGAAACCAGGAAATTGTTGGTCCAACCAATTATTTAGGACCATTAAACTTCCAACAAAGCAAAAAAACAAAGAAAAAAAATTCTCTTTAAAATCTACCTATTTAAAAATGTTCTAAATATCTGTTGGGTTTTGTTGAAATTTACAATATGGGAAAAATACAGCTAGAACAAGAGCCTCATCCACACACGTTATGCTAAATACATTCATCCTTCCAGTGTATTTTGCGACTTTTATTGTGGCCAGCTTATATTTGTCAGTCGTGACTCATAGTACTCAAACTACTACGACACTGAGATCTGTGGTATACATCTGCGCTTTCTGATGACATCACAAAAGTTTGTGTAATCCTTGCCTCACATCCTCCTAAGCCCTCTCCTCCTCCTCTCCTTTCATCCCTCCCTTTCTCCTCCTCTCTGTTGATCCCTGGCTCGCTCTTTGTCTCTCAATTTCCTTGTGTTTTTGTACCTAATCTCTTACCCAGACTCGTCTTGCCTGTCCTCTCTTTCTCTCTTTGCACTCTGTCCTTCAGTGTCTCTCTTTCTTCCTCTAAATTCCCCTCTCGCCTAGTTTTGGCTCAGCCTCCTGCGCCCCCCCCCTCTTCATCTCAATCTCCCTCATTCCTCCTCTTTTCCTGCTGTCCGTTGCGCTCCCTCGCTCCGTCTGGCTGTCCTCAGTAATCAAACACAGGCGGTCAGACTCAGACAGGATGTGAGGTCAGACGAGGAGAGGAAGTGAGGGTGCGTGGGCTGCACATAAACAGAAGAGAGAGGACATAAGGGACAGTGAGGACAGAGGAGTGTGTGGAGTAACACTAGCAGAAGTTAATTTTCTGTTTCAGCATCAGCCCTTTGTGGTTGGTCTCTGTATTAAACACTTAAGCAGCTGGACGCCACAACCACAGCGAGTCATAACAGACAGCGGTGAGGTAAAGCAGTAGTGTTTTTCAAACTTTATTACCGCTCTCCTGAAATATTAAATAAGTCTCTTTCTTCTGGTATGAACTGAGCTTGTGGGTCGGCCTTTTTATTTATTTTTTTTACTGTCCTGAAACATTAGCGTGCCTCTTACAATCTGCAGCTGCCAGGGTTTTAGCTTTCTACACATTGTGACCGTTCAGTTTGGAGACATTAATGTTCAGATTTAAACTTCAATATGCTTTAAGTTCTGATTCATACATATACATATACATTCATAGATATTTACAACTTCAAAGAGCAATTGAAATATATTTGTTAGCAGCAGTAAGTACTTTTTTGACAAGTATAACAAAAGTGGATGTTGTGTTTTGTGTATTTAATTAATCTGTTGAACACAATATAATTACCGTATTTTCCGGACTATAAGCTGCTACTTTTTTCCGACGCTTTGAACCCTGTGGCTTAAACACTGGTGTGGTGGCACAAAGCTCGTTAGCTTTTTACAAGCTAGCAAGCTCTGCACCGCCGATACATTTAGCCTCGTTACATCAGACCTGGTCAGAGTGGACCACATGAAACTGTTCGAATAAATTCAATAGTGGCGTATAGACAAGTGCGCTCAATAGTCTGGAAAATATGGTAATTATATTAATGACTGCTATTAAAGGTATGGGGCAATGTGTGAATGTGAATGTTTGATTGTCGCCATCTTGGTTTTTTGAAGCCACTTTTGGAAATCCAGGGAGGAGTGAGGAGGCTTGTCTGTTGATCAAACTAACCGCACCTCTATAATTATCTGAAGGATTTTTTTTTTTTTTTTTTCAGATTGACCACCAGATCAGCAATAAGACAATTTGACTTTAGCTAAAGATATCAGCATGAGTTGTGGAAAGTATTTCAGAATTGAAAATGACCATTTTTGAATTGAAGTCAATTGGCGACATCATCTAATGGCTGTCTGTGATATTACATCTTTTTACCCCACAAAGGGAATGTTTTAGATATATAAACTGAATTCCTTTAATTATTGAATCTATCACTGACTTAAATTTACTCTTAACTGAGTTTCCAGTTAAAAATAAATAAATGAAGAGAGCCACAAAAACTGTGTTATCGTGAAAACCATAATAATGCTGTGAAGGAACTCCACCTCTTCTCGTTTTAACACACTTAAAATGCACGAGACTGCTACAGGACCACAGCAGTGAGTGGACCGTATTCATCATTCTTCACTCAGCTGTGATGAATGGGTGGAATAAGCGAGGTCAGCCTGTTATTTGACAGAGCTGCTCAGGTCTGGAGCTGTGAGTCTGCTTTTATTCCATAAAAGAGAAAAAGCTCAGTTTGGTCCAAATGGATGAAAGAGGACAAGTGTGTGTGTATGTGTGTGTGTGTGTGTGTGTGTGCATTGAAAAAAGAGCTCTAATGAGCCAATGTGTCGAGCAGTGATGCAGAATGTGTACTTCACCTGTTGAACTCTACCCGCGCTGCCAGCGCCAACACACACATGCACACACAGTAGCTCAACTCTCCTCCTATTGCACATCGGCAGTCTCCTGTAACCTGATACTGCGTCACACACACACACACGAACACACACACACACTCTCTCGCTTTCTCTCTCTTTGCTTTTTTATTCTAACACACACACTCACACACACACACAGGGAGGTCAAGTTGAGGTTGTGCTTCCATGACATCACTGTTGCCATGACTCATAAGTGCACCCCCAGGCACAGTAAGGCCCTCTCCTCCATAGAACCTGTCAGAGGGACTGACACTCACACACACACGCAGACACGCACACACACACACACACAAACATGCACAAACACACAGTCTCTCAGTCGTCACTTGCATTAACGATACAGTGATTTTAAAACACAAACTGCTCAGTGCACAGATATACTGCATATTGCATGTGTGTATGTCTATAATTGTGCAGTTGTGTGTAAATTTGCCCTTTTGATGCATTTGTTCCATTGTCAGTCTCCTCAGTCTTATAACACACTTATCAAAGTTTCATGCTCGTCCTGTTTCACCGACCTTCACACAGATTTACACACTCGTGCGCATCCTGTGTGATTTAGAGTGGCAAGACTCAGATGGAGAAACCAGGTCTCCACTGGTCGGAAAATAAAACCTCAACTTCAGGGATCACACGAGGGGGGTTTAAGACTTCCATTACCCACACATGTGTGTGCACATTTACTCATGCTCGCCCTCATAACAACCTCGAGCGTCGACTAAATCATCTTTTAGACGTGTGTCAGCGGAGCAGAACTGTGCATGGGTGTGTGCTTTGTTTATATGTGTGCAAAGGTCTTTATAATCTCAAAGAGTCAGTTGGTGGAGTTAAAAAGAACAGCTCAGCTCACAATACATGACAATATTTATCTGACCTTCAGGGCCTTTTGTGCTCCCTGAGTTTTTTTATTTTATCAACTGATTTTGTTTGGTAAATCCTGAGCTAATATTTTTTCTTAAGTCCTTTCACTATTACCGTATTTTCTGGACTATTCAGCGCACCTGTCTATAGGCTGCTATTGAATTGATTCGAACAGTTTCATGTGGTCCACTCTGACCGGGCCTGATGTGACGAGGCTAAATGTATCGGCGGCATGGAGCTTGCTAGCTTGTAAAAAGCCAACAAGCTTCATGCCTCCAATACATGAACCACACTGGTGTTTAAGCCGCAGGGTTCAAAGTGTCGGAAAAAAGTAGCAGCTTATAGTCTGGAAAATACGGTAACTAGAATACAATAGATGTTTCCATTTGCACAGGTACATGACTGCACAGGTCCATTTGAGCTGTCAGCTGTAATTCAAGATTTTATATCTTTATAAAAATATATAAAAATTCACATTTACTGTATAAAAATGCACAATTAAAAAATATGTGCACTCGTTCTGAGAATTATAGGTTATTAATTTGCTTTTGGTTCTAATAACAACAGTGTGAAAAACTACAGTGAACAAAAATACCTTTTATTGTTTCAGGAACAGTAATTGTTGGCCAGTTTTGTTTGACAAATTATTGAATGAAATTACAATAATGAGACATGAAATATTGATAGTCAATATAAAAATGAATCAACTTTCCGATGGAGCTTTTTGATCATCTTTCAAATGTCTAATTACAGAATAGTGCAGACTAGTAAATCAGAACATTTTTATGGAAATGCATGTCGTCCTTTTTTCCTGTTCCTCTGTCATCAAGTGTGTGTAGTCATTATAACTATCCTCAGTGTATGAAGGAGGTCACGGTTACTGCTCTAAACACTGGTGTCTAGTTTCTTTTTTTGTGTCACAGGAAGCAATTTAAACTTTGCCACATGTCCACATGTACCTTCACATCTATATCTGGTATTTTGTATAAAATATATGTCCTTAAAACTACATAAATTTATTACATTTTTTATTTATTTGATGTTTATTTAACCAGGATAAATGTTTGATAAATATAGAAGGAAATAAAAAAAATCCTAGAAATGGCTCCAAGTCAGATATAATCTCGATTTTCTTCGTGGAGCTACAGGATTCAACAAAACACTGATTAGCAACACAGTCATGACTTACATATGGAGCTGTATTCAGTTTAATGTCACAAGTAACAAGCTGCACTGAAGGGATACAACAACAACAACACCGCTGCTGACGTGATCTTTGTGTAAATAATTATTTGCAGGTGTAGGAACAACTGATTGAAAATGAAACATAATAATGATTAGGATAATGATTTCTATGAACTATTGACGCCAGAGGTAATCAACAGTTCCTATGTCGAGAGGAGAGGAGTCACTGTGGAATATGAGTCATGTTTTATTTTTTTCTGGTGATCCCCATTTTATTTGCTCTAGGTCAGGAATTCGTGACTAATGTTTTTCAGGGGAATGCTGGATAATTTAGTGGGGTTTTGTTTTTTTCCATGGGCTGTGTTCATCATGACTTGATGAGATGAAATAGGTTCTCGTTGAGGAAAACAAGTGTTGCATCATATACCACTCTTTCTAAAGAATTTACGTCTGTTTTTACTCTATTTTTGGGCTGTTCCTGTTCTATTTTCACACACCACTGAATTACTGGTTGGATAGGTTGTGTTCACAGACTCATATTAGTGTTGATTAAGAAATTAAAATGCATGCAGCTTTTTTTTACCCTACAATTATGCAATCTAGATGCAATCTTTGGCTGAACTTGGACTGTAATGAGCCATAGATTTCTAGTATCATGATAACATGGCCCAGGGGGAAATTGAAACTCTCTCGTTGTCAATCAAGAGCTCATTTTTCTGCATTGTTGCCAAAATTGCTAATGTGGATCTGTTTTGAAACTTGGATGGTGACATTTTCTTTTCAATTTTTAAAATCTAAATCTAAAGCTTGCAGTCAGAATATATAGTGTGTAAGTTTAATTATGTAGAAACTTTGTACATAGATTGCATTTATGGTCCAACGTGTGGCACAAATTACATATGTTCAGTGGTGTAAATATAGACGGTGCTTCAGCTGTAGCTGCACCGGAGCCCAGGGGCCCATGGAGGAAAAAAAGCAGCTTCCGGAATTGCAACACGCCCCGTTAGCGTGAACGGAATAGCTTGTTAGCTTGGGGCAGATCGGTAAGGTAACGCTGAGTGGCTGGTGTGGGAGGAGGAAAATATAATTTGACCAATCACGTTGATACCTGTCAGTCATGATGAGTCGCGATGAGGTGAGTTGTTTCTCATTTCAGAAAGAAAAAAAGCAAGTAGATGAAAACTGACGAGAAAAAGTAGCACCACGTTTAGCGTTAGCCTAGCCTCTCCTGAGTGGATGTGCGCTCGCGGGTGTGTGCGCGTGCGTGTAGTGAAGTGCGCTTGTGTTTCGGGCGGGGTGGGGGCCCCAAAAAAATATTTGCACCGGGGTCTACACCCATGATGTTGCGTTAATGCTTCTTGCTATCCACATTGTGTTGTTTCTTGTTCCTTTAATTCAAAATGCATCATATTTGATACATGAGTTTTTGAGACCTTTACATCATCAGTGTGGTATTTTTGAGAGTTAATGAAAAAAAATGTAATAAATTAAATTAAAAAACAATATCTCTCTCTCACCTTTATTTATTTTTTGTCAGAAGGTTCAATAAACACTTGGATTTTAAAAAAATATAGAATTTTCTGGCAATTAGGCCTGATTTGAGGGTTCAGGCATTACAGCGTCATATTTATTGTGAGCAATTTGAGTAATAATTCCTCTTTTTTTCTGTCTCTTTCTCCTCAGACCATGATTCAGAGGGGAAGCGTGTTCAAGACATGCTGTCTACAATCGACAAACCACAGGTTGGTATGCATGTGTTTTCCCACAACTGCACACACACACACATTTACACCCACTTTCATCAATCACTTTCTGGTCTGATGCAGTCATAGCTGGCAGACAGGAGTAGTGATGTCTTTCCCACATTTGTGTATCTCTCATTTTCAAGTTATTTCAGGGGGGGCTTTAATAACAGTTACAGGCTCAGTAACTGGTAATTTAAGCTGTGCTCACACTGACCACCTGAGGGCAGCATCTGCTCATCCATGCCTCCATCAGCTGTAAAGCGCTCTCCAGCTGCTGTTTTTTTTTCCTCCTTCAAGGTGAATGTGAATGAAAGACCTGGTGCTGTGCAGTGATGGTTTGGTGGAGAGGAATTGCTCGCTCCCAGTTAAAGTGTTTTGGTCAGCAGGCTGTGCAATTGGACCATTTAACATCGGTGACTTTGCAACAGCAGCTGAAGTAGACAGTGAGGATGCAGTAATGAAAGATTGAGGGTATTTAGCGTACATGAAGACAGAGATGGATGAAATTTTAATTTATCTGCTCCCATAACCTCAAGTGACCTAAACAGTTGAGACTGTGAAGAAATTGAAAACGGAAAGAAATGAAATCAACTGCAGATGCACTGTCACTGTGCATTAACATAACACATTTATATGGAAGGCAGTAGTGTGGTACAAGTGTATAAATATAAATATATATAAGGAGAGAGAGAAAAATCAGGGACAAGATAGACAGCAAATGTGTCTCCTGATGACTTCAGCAGTGCACCATATAGCTACAGTAGTAGGTGTTGCAGAGGCAGAGCTTTTATGAGAGAGTCCTCTATTTAAAAATGTACTGAAATAGATCAGCTGAATTGAAATATATGAGGGAATAGGAAAAGATTTATTTGCTTGAAGACACATTGAGTGAAACACTTCTCACAAGTGGCCTGAATACGCATGGATGCTGTTCCTCATTAGACAATAAATTTAAATTCTTCGTAGCCTGATGAACGCCTCCATAAAGACACCTCCAAATTACACACTGCACATTTAGTCAAAGCTGTTTCCCACACGGAGCATTTTCACTCCTGCGGTGTAAACACAGAAAAGTGGATTTTACCATAAGCCAATATTTAAGTTTACATCTGATCACGAGAGCTAAAAGTTTCATAACTCTAACAGTTTTATTGGGCTAATATTGTGTAATATTGCATAAAACTGGATTATACCATTTGTCTCAGATGAACACAGAAATCTAAAAGGTGCTCAGTTTTTTAAATCCTCTTTTTTTTTATAATTTCTTGTTCCTTTGTGTTATTTTCTTCAGTCTTTCTCTGCTCCTTTCTCTACCTGTCGCTGTGTCTTTGCACATCAGACAGCTGTTACATAAATCATCATGTCATTTATTATTTTGCAGCCTTGGCATCATATTATGTGTGTGCATATGACAGACTGATGGAATGAAAAGGTGAATTTAGCCGTGAATACATTTACTCAGATGTGCAGGTGTTCTGGTGCAGGCCGTGGACACCATGATGTCATCTCAGAAAAATTTAGGATGGGTGAATAAAGAACATGTATCCCTCAGTTCTCTCTCTGCGTGTCTGTCTCTCCTCCTCATAGTCAGAGCTGTGGTTTGCAGTGACATCAAGATGCGTTCATCATCTATTCAGAGAATATGGAGCCTGGAATCGCAGCAGCTAAATTATGCTAAATTGGCTCCCCCACTATTTGCTGCAACTAAAACTTCCATAAACCTGCATGCACTTGCAAGCAGACACTCAGTCAGGCAGTTTGTTCTTTCTAATTTTCTTGTGGCTTCCTGGCTTTTTATTTGCCTGAGCTTGAAAACAAAAAACAACCAAATCTGAAGTTATGATTCGTTTTAGAGTAGAATACAAGTTGTGTTTATTTACGTCTTGCAGGTGTCCAATATTCAGGCACGGGCTGCACGGCTGTCCTGGGCCCCCCCAGCAGGACTGGTGAACAGGCATAGTAATGGGATGCCTGTGTCCTGCTCCTATGAGGTCTCGCTCTCAGATAAGGGACGAGATGGAAAGTTTCGCCTTATATACAGGTAAGAAATGCACTCAGCTACACTTCATCCATGTCCATTCAAAGCACAGTGGTGTGATTCTTTGTTTTGTCTCAGTGGGGAAGAATTAGAGTACCATCTGAAAGACCTAAGGCCAGCGACAGACTACCACGTACGGTAAGGACATTTTAGGTGTAATTCAAGTTCATGCAGGACCAGGAGTGAGTTAAATATTCCTCAAATATGACTTTTAAATATCTTTTCTGCCAGGGTGTCGGCAATGTACAACTCGGTTCGAGGCTCGTGTTCAGAGGCCGGCTCCTTCACCACACACTGCAGCGTCCCTGACGTCCCGCTACCCCCGAAACTCTCCCACCGCACCAAGAGCACCCTCACCCTACAGTGGAAGGTACAGACACACACTCTGCATTAAAACACGCTCGAAGACCATCACAGTAATTTAACATTATGATGTTTTAATTAGTTTCGGTGATGAGTCCTTCAGAAACCCATTTTAATGCTGTCAGGTTCTTTATCTCTGGCTTGTGTCTGTGTCATCCACAGCCCCCGGGTGACAACGGATCCAAAATCACAAACTACCTGCTCGAGTGGGACGAAGTAAGTCTTGCTCTGTCTGTCATAGCTGCCACAGATGCCACCAAATGGATGTTTAAGTTTTGGGGTCCCTCTCCTCTGCAGGGAAAGAAGAACAGTGTTTTCCGGGAATGTTACTTCGGGAGCCAGAGACACTGTAAGCTGACGCGACTGTTCCCCGCCTGCGGCTACACATTCAGAGTGGCTGCGCACAACGACATCGGCACAAGGTACTGGTGGCTGTTACCAAACACATGAACATATATTTACATTATCATAGTTGGTGTAGCATCGAAGGTGGATGTCACAAGGTTTCACCACAGAGAGGCAGAAACATGCACCAACCTCTCTAAAGCTATTATCCTACATGTGACATGAGTCCTCCTCTTTTTCCATTATCCCTCCATTCCCCCCCTCTCCTCCTCGCCTCCTCTTTGTCATCATGGCGTGGAGCGTCTCGCCGGCAGTCGTTAGGGTGACAAGGAGAAGGCAGAAGGTGAAAGAGGAGAGCGGGAGGGAGGGAGGAGATATTAACTCTCTCTCAAAGTGGCCTTAATGCATCCTTCAGTGCATCCTTCAGCTTGGTTCATATTTGAAGCTGTGGCCACACATACCTACAATGATGTTCAAGCTTAGTTCTGCTTGGTGTTACTTGAAGAAAGCGTTGCAACCTTTCTCCCCTCCTGTAAATTGTCCCATTAAAACATCCTCACCTGCAGCCTCACACACACACACACACTCCTGCTCTGCCTTCAATTATGTTGGTGGTCTTTTATCCTGCCTCTAAAAATGCTCCTCTCTCCTCTCGGTCAGATTTGTAATTCACAACACACACCTCTTCTCCTCACTCTTTGTCAGCGTTGAAAATGAAAACATCAAAAATGTGAATGAAATGTGTTTCCCTGCAGCGGCTTCAGTACAGAGGTGGTGTTTTACACCATGGGCACCCTGCCTGCTCTGCCTCTGGCACCTCGGCTGGTCAGGGCGGGGGTG
>OOFC01024983.1:0-13868 GCA_900323345.1 Pseudochromis fuscus | reverse complement strand
GTGGGGGCGTCCCGAGGGGAGTCCCAGCGAGGAGCAGCTCAAATACACGCTCGAGATCCAGGAAGACAACAGCGTGAGTAGCACACACAGACATGCATAAACATTTATATACTGTATTTTCTGGAGTATTGAGCGCACCTGTCTATATGCAGCAATTTAATTTATTCGAACAGTTTCATGTGGTCCACTCTGACCGGGTCTGATGTGACGAGGCTAAATGTATCGGTGGCACGGAGCTTGCTAGCTTGTAAAAAGGCAACGAGCTTCATGCCACCGATACATGAGCCACACCGGTGTTTAAGCCGCAGAGTCCAAAGCGTCGGAAAAAAGTAGCAGCTTATAGTCCGGAAAATACGGTAATTTGTTATATTAAAGACAGACCTCACACCTCTTCACTTGTGTCCAGTTTATGGTTTTCTTTATCAGGGCTGTATTTTATTACGCTTTGACTGTCGATTACAGAAAGTTTGTGCATTTTTAAGAGCAAATATTAAAAACTATACCCATAAAACACTAAAAAAAATAAAAAATAACCAACAGAAAGAGCTGTAAATCCTCTAATACAGTAGTGTACACTGTGAAACAAACATACATACGTCTGAGCATGAGTTGTTTATATGCAGCGAATGGCACCAGATGCTCCCTCATACTCTTTGACTCACTCACACACACAGACACACACACAAAAGTCAGCAGTTATTGCGTCCATATGCTTAAAAGCGACACTGATGCCAATACAAACTTTAAAAAAGAAACCCTGACGCACACAAACACACCCACTCTCTCACAGACTACTGACAGTGTCTCTCCCACAGGGAACAGACTTTCATCCAAAGTACACTGGAGAAAACTTGACCTGTACTGTACAAGGCCTGAAGAGGAGTACACAGTATAAATTCAGGGTAAGTGACAACATATTGATGCACTTCAGAGTTGCACTTGTGGACTATCAGACGGTGCTTTGACATAGAAAAACATCATAATTAGCAGTATTGTATAACATCTTTTTACATTTTTATGTTTTCCTCTTTTTTTTTAGGAAGCATTTTTAAAGAGGTGATTTAACCTCAAAAGTTCCCCAGCCTAGTTTTGTTTGATTTGGTACATGTTAAGTGATCCTCTTTTCTTCTACGTGATCAATTTCAAGTCAGTAATGTTCTTTTCAGTGCAGTGAAAAATATTTCCAAAGACACAAACCCCATCCAGGAGTCTTTCAGTAGTAATACAACATGCATTAATAACGGCAGGAGTACGGCATTTTGCCACCGGAGAATTGGCTGTAATGTAACCAGCAGTGAAACAAGGCAATTCAACAGCAATTTATCAAGTCGAGAACACCTGTCTCGTTCCACTGAAAGCTGTGATCATCACGTCCATAATGCGAGGACACCCTGAAACAAAATGTACCCACCGTATATCTCTGTAAGCGTGATTACATGTGCGTTACGGTGCAATCACATCCAAAGAGACCTTGCATGTACTTTCCTGCACCTGCTCCAGTGAAGCTTGAGATGCTCGAACTACAAAGAGGCATCGCTGTGTTGTCTGTGTTGCCTGTCTGATTTCAACATATGGGAACAAAGCAAATTGATTGTCCGTTGGTGGTGGAGTAATGGAGGGCGTAACTTGAAGAGAAATGTGGGTGTAGAAGCCAAGAGGCCGACAGGTGAAGGAGCAGAGAGTAATAGCTCCTATTAACACTCCTGTTTGTTCTCTGGACTTACTGTACCTCTTTAATGATTCTGTCTCTTCCCATCTTCTCTCCTCCACCTTGCCTCCCTCTGCTTCCTCTGTATCCTCCTGCCACCCTTATATCCTCCCTTCCTGACCCCCTCTCATTCGCTGTCTTCTTCCCTGCAGCTCATAGCGTCAAACACGGAGGGAAAGAGCAGTCCCAGTGAAGTGTTGGTGTGCACCACCAATCCAGATAAACCAGGCCCTCCGTCTACGCCCTGCGTCACCGGAGAAACGCCCTATGGATTTACTGTCACATGGGGTAAACACACCATATTTGAAAATTGTAAATTACACTTATAAGTAGGGTTGCAAAGGGGCGGAAAATTTCTGGTAAATGTCTGGAAACTTTCCGGAAACTTTCCATGGGAAGTTAAGCTGGGGAATTTGGGAAATATTCCAAATTAGAAACTTTCTATGGGAATTTATGGAAATTAACTCGAAATTGGGGGTAATTTAAGCAAACTATATCATATACAAATAAGAAAAAAGCTTGTAAAAACAATCATGCAGTTATTTAATAATTAATGAATAAATTCTTGTATGGTTACAGAAATCCTTCTTGCAGGAATCAGATTTGAGGAAGCTATAATAAGCTAGCCTCTTAAATGGTCAATGAAATGAAAACTAGAGCACATTTAGCACCTTACTTACCAGCTAGCTAGCTACTGTATGAATGCAATTTTATTAAATTTTTGGAAGTTAAACAATAATACCATTATAGATCAAATATATTTACCCCATAATATTATAAAAAAACTTACTTGACTTGATATAATCCACAGGCTCAACTGTGTGGCTTCAATAGTTTTGTGCTTTGAGTGGAAAAGTGTGGCCTCCAGGGTTCAACCAATCATCTGTGCATGTGATGGAGGAGCGCATAATCCATGCAGGGGGCGTGGCCTTAAATGATTGAGGAGTGTACTTGCATTAAATCTGGTTGTTTTAGCTAGGATTATGCTATAATATGTTTTCCACAACTATATTTAAGTTCACTGTTGAGGGCCAACTTTTAATTTTGTAAATTTCAGTTTTATTCCCATAAATTCCTGTTAATTCCCATGGAAAGTTTCCAACTTTGAAAATTCCCAGAATTTCGCAACCCTACTTATAAGTATTGAGGGACTCAATAAAAGATTTTAAAAGGTTTTAGTTATGTTTCTTTGGAAAAACTACGAAACTACTGAACATTTTCAACGCTGAAGCTACTGAATCTGGGATAGTGTTGCGACTTCACCACAATATGACATCAGTACAGTTGGATGATGCCATGATACAGATCTCATAATACAGTCACTATTCAGATATAAATATAACACAGGTTTAAAGTGCTGAACAGTTTTCTTGGTATGTTTTTACATTTGCTACAACTTTCAAAGTGTTGACTCGTGACTAATATTTTTGGTTTAGGTACTTACTCATTAAAACAGTACTACCCATCAGCTGCTAATCGCAATCATAGCAACAGCTTTATTGAAATTAGTGTGAGTCGAGGCACAGCCAAGTAGGTTGATTTGCATATAATCGTCTGATAAATCATCCTCAATACTCGTTATGTTTTATAGTTACAATAAAAATGTTGAAATGATCCACACACAGATGGAAATAGATATGGTAGAAACCAGAATTTTATTTTTCCCACTTCCTTGATGCTTTAACATTCAGTAGCAGTTTCAAAGCTCAGGTTCAGTGTGCAGTGTGATCCATGCATTTCCTATAGGTTTTGTGCTGATAGACTACACACTGTCATCACACCATTTCCTGAATCAATAAATGTATGAATGAAAGCTAAAATCCATTCATCGCTTGCTCCAACAGATCCTCCCCAGGACAACGGGGGCTCCGAAGCTCTTACGTACCTGCTAGAGATCTCAGAGGGATGCTCTGAAGGTACGGGTGTCACATCTATTAGTCTGTCCTTTCATCCATTTGTCCCTTCATCAGCCCAAGCCTACCACATTCATCTAATTTGAGTCCATCATCTTATAACGCAAAGCTCAAAATGTACCATCCTTCCTCTCCGGCCCGTGCTTGTTCTCGTCATGTATGTGTTTTACTCACTTACTCTCCTGAGAAGAATAGCAGCCGTAATTCAGCCTTTATTAGCTTTAATTTAACACACAGCATTTTTGTGGGAAACCAAATGTTCTCTTGTTTCTTTCAGTCCATATAGCAAGGGATTAAAAGAAGTGATTTTATAGAATATGTATTCATTCATTCACATCAAAGACGGAGAAAATTATGTTGTTTATTAGAGACTAGTGTTGAACTTGAAAGCTTTGAATATGAAAAGCTTTCTGTCAATTAACATGAGGTTTACTCCCTGCTCCTTCATTAGTTAGCAACAAGAAAATATATTATATTTAAGGAGCAGCTAAAATGTTGTGTAACATTAGAGCTACTTTGCTGAATGATTTTTTTTCCTTTCACCTCCCCTGACCAGTGGTGGACTCTGACTCAACTCATTTTGTTCAACACCATATATGAAGCCAAGCATATGGATTACGCAATCACAATATATACTACTGCAAACTTGAGTGTTGTGCTGTGGTATAAACAGGGCCTATAAATTGCATAATAGAGTGCTGCTTTACAGCGTTGTATTTCACCGGCCTACGCAATCCATAAAAAACAAAACAGCAACACAAAGAGTGTCGCCCTGTTATTAATTAGGTCACTGGGATTGTGTTTCTGGAAAAATAATTAGGTTATGCGCAAAACAGCAGCAGATCATATGTACTTTACTTGTTTTGTATTGCACATGAGTGTGATGGGTTGTGTAATTGTGATTTTGTGCAGCGAGCCAGTGGGAGGTAGCGTACAGTGGTCCAGCGACAGAATGTGTGTGTGAGCGTCTGACACCTGGAACTTTCTACCGCCTACGTGTGTGTAGCATCACCACCGGAGGACACAGCCCAGTAAGACACACACATTACACACACACACAACTTTGTATTGTAAAGTTTGAGTGGAGCAGTGAGGCGTCAGTGAGTCTTTTATAGAGATATGTGGTAAAGTCTAGAGTCTGAGGATCAACAAAGTAGCCAGGAACAATTAACATTTGAGCAGTGTTGTTTTCGTCATCGTTTTTTTATGACGATAACGAGACGGTGACGAGCTAAACACGGCTCTTGGATGACTAAAACATGACGAGACGTGTGTGAGTTTTCATTGGCGAGACGAGACTGGACGAAAATGTTAGTGGGCGATCTGTCAGACCTTCATCAGGATTGCTGCTGCATCCTATCCTTATTTATTTCCTTATTATTCACGCACACAACCTGACATACACGCACAGCACAAATGCTATCCACTACAGAGGTCCAAGTGCTTGTGTTTGTTTGTTTATTTATGCAAATTTACCCAAATGCAAGTGGCTTTCGCAAGATTTAGCAGCGATATTCTTGCTCGTGACACTTTTGGCATAACTGTATGACATCACGTCAGCCCGTCAAACCTCCGCCATTGGTCACTAGTCACACACACAGACACAACTGAGTTTATTCATTCATTGATGGACCATGGCAGCGTCAACAAAGGGGCTTTCTCCATCAATGGGAAAGTCTTGGCTCGAGCTATCAATCTGATAATGAATGTTATTTTATGAATTGCAACACTTGATACAACCTGTCAACCTTGATGCCAAATTCCAGCACTTATTGACCTAATTTTTTTTTTTACTGAAACCGACTAAAACTGGACTATCACATACAGAAATGACTAAAACTAATAAGCACTTTCATCCAAAAGACTAAAACAAAGATGGCTGCCAAAAACAGCACTGCATTTGTGTTGGTTATTAATGAAAAAAATCTCTAATTCAGATTTATTGTGTTTGTCTCTCCTCCTGAAGTGCACAGTCAGTGTTCCTGTCCGTACATTAAGTGTCCCGCCAGGACCCTGCCAGCCGCCGAGGATTGTGGGTAAAGCCAAACACAAGGAAGTGCAGTTAGAATGGGGTGAGTGCAGACATACACTGTGTTCGGCTGTATTTGCTGAAATATGTTTGAATTATTATTTTGTTTTATAAAAGGCAGCTAAATCACCCTCTGGCTGGTTAATATGTTCCCCTGGCCAACTATAATGTAAGCTAAGTCAACCATGTTTTAGCCTAAATGAGCCCTAATTTGGCCCATTAAAATCCTAACCTACCCTCGTATCTGACTTAACTCTCCTAATGTGGGCCCATTATTGCAGATTAGAATTGTTATCTCTTGGCAGGCAAAAGTCTCCCAGCCTCCAAGGCCGAGGAGGTTCTTCCTTTAACCAGTTTATTACAGCTGGTCACATCCCTAATCTGCTCACAATTAGGCAGCACCGGTGCAATTACTGGCTCGAGCTGAAGGTCAGACGTAATGTATTGGAGGGTTTTCCCCACTGTCTCCGTCATTTATTAGTTTCATCCTCCTGCAGGCAAAGTGAAGTGGAGGAAAAAATAGCTGTGAACAGAGTAGTCCAATATGTGTCCAACTAAACAGAATCTTGAATAAATCCGTGTGTGTAAAAGTCAGATCTGCAGATAATTGTGAATTAGTTTAATCTGATTGGTGGGATTGTGAAGTTATCTCGTGTATTGTGTCCCCTTAGACTCTCCTGTCTCTGAGGGAGTGTGTGAGGAGCTTGTTTTCAGTCTGGAGATGAGTGAGGGGGACACGAAGCCAGCGGAGGTGTACAACGGCTCCGAGCTGCAGTGCACTGTGGGTAGTTTGCTGCCTGGTGCCACGTACAGCTTCCGACTGAGGGCTGCCAACGAGGCCGGGGTGAGACACTCACTGATTCACTGCAGCAGGAAAACAATCAATAATACTTTGAAAACAAATAAAGGATCCTTCAATTACCAAGACAACAGCAAGACACTTAAATCAATAGAATATTACTTCCTGTATGAATACCTTTCAAGTTAAAACCAGGAACCTCAACCTTGTGCGGTTCTTTCTTGTTGTTACACACATAAAGACACAAGGCCAGTCGCTATCAGGTCAAACTCTGACAACCACACACAGGAAATCCAGTGTGACTTGTGTTTTCAGTCTCGCTTGATGTGAACAGGTGAATTTTTAGAGATATTCAGTTGACGATCTTGCATTTGGGAAGTTTGGCAATTTTCCCAAAAATGATTTACAAGATTAATTGACCAATTGTTGCGCCTCTGGTCTCATCGTTTTTCTGCGTCTTTCAGTTCGGAGCCTACTCTGAGCCCACAGAGGTGACGACTGCTGCCGGTCCTCCCGCCCAGTGTGGGGCGCCACTCATCACCCTCACCAATAACACATGTGTAACGCTCAACTGGGAGGTGAGACAATCGCACAGAAAACACAACTGTGATTTATCAAATGAGAGAAAACAAGACAGAGGCCACAATTTATTCTCCATTTTTCTTTCTCTATTGACATGAAAACCCTTTCATTTTAAATGTGCCTGAGCAGACAATTAGATTTTGAAACAATCCAATTTCAGGTTCCCTTTGATTTCCATGAGCTAACGTTGTGTGTCTGTGTGTCCCAGAGCCCCGAGGGTTCAGGTACAGACATTTCTGAATATCGTTTGGAGTGGGCACGGGAAGACGAGCCCATGGAGCTCATTTACTGCGGATCTGCCACACAGTGTGAGCTGTCGGACCTGACGTCTGCCACAGATTATTGCTGCAGGCTACAGGTAAACTACACACAGCCTGTACTGTGTATATGCTGGACAGAGGTCCACTGAGACAGGAGACACTGCAGGCACGTACTGCATTCATGCACAGGTACACAGACAGTGCAGGAGTAAGAAAGACACATAAAGTACTGTACACAATGCAGAATATCAAATGCACTGATGAATTGGAAGCAGGACACAGCAACTCGGCAACAAATACAGACTAGTCAGCACAGACCTCCACCAAGGCACAATCTATGTCTATATGACTACCGTATTTTCCGGACTATAAGCTGCTACTTTTTTCCGACGCTTTGAACTTAAACACCGGTGTTTCTCATGTATCGGTGACACGAAGCTCGTTGGCTTTTTACAAGCTAGCAAACTCCGTGCCGCCGATACATTTAGCGTCGTCCCATCGGACCCGATCAGAGTGGACCACATGAAACTGTTCGAATAAATTCAATAGCGGTTTATAGACAGGTGCGCTCAATAGTCCAGAAAATATGGTAATTTATATCTTTTATTATGTCTCCCATTATAACTTCAGGATCTTCAGATATAATATCACCCAGTCCTGCCCAAAATCTAATGGTCATACCCCAACAATGTGTCATGTCTCACTCCTCTAAAAATTTCTCGAAATCAGTTTGGGTGATGAAATCTTCTTACATGTAGATTTTCCACAAACTACATCCATTTTTAAAAACAGCTGCCCATTATAAGAGATTGGGATTTTCAGGGACTTCTGTTGTTTTTTGGGGTTGTCCATGTCTCTCACAACAAAAATCTGTTTCAGAGATATGTTTCTAAGTTTTCCTGTAACGTTGCTAACAGACAGGTAACAATAGCAAAACACAGAGACAGGAGGAACAAAACACACACACAGAAACAGCAAGAGAGATCAGTGAAGGGTTGATGATAATTGATTCAATTTATTCCCCGGCTCTTAATCTAATGCATAAATAAGCACTTTCTCTCTGTCTCAGTGTCTGTATTTTATCCACCACACCCCCCATCTCTCTCTCTCTCTCTTTGATGCTATGAATCCACTAACAGCATGTTTTATGGCTCGTTTCTTTATGGGCTCCTTTATTATGTTGTGAGGACAACACAAGGTCAAGCCAATGTCCTAATCACTGCTGTTGTGCATCATCAGTCTTTGTTTCTGTGCATTTCCTGTGTGCACCCATAGACTGTACATAGAACGCATGGAGCTAACGTGACGTCACCTGTTGGTTTGTGAAGCTATGAGTTTTACATTTGAACGCCGCCATGTTGGTTTTTTTGGAGCCAGAAGTGATTATATTTGTATATGTAGGGAGAAAGGAAGAGGCGGGTCTGACCCTTGAACCCGAGGACACTGCCTCCAGTGAATGAGCCTCCTAACTACTGAAATCGCTGGAGAGCAGACCTGTCAATCAAACTAACCACGCCCCCAAATCTTCATCTTTGTGAAGCCTGTTGAAGCCAATAATGTAATAACAGCTGATAACGTAATAACAGCTGATAATGTCATAAATTTGCCCTTTTTGAAATGTAATAGGCCAATAACGTAATAAAAGTCCTGAACTGATAACGTAATAACTGTTGGCAGTTATTACGTTTGCAAAGTTTTTTTTCTTTTACCAGGCCAATAAGGTAATAAGCAGCCAATAACGTAATAAATTATTACGTAATAAAACGTAATAAATTATTATGTTATTAGCCAAAAATTCTTACGTTATCGGTTCAGGACTTTTATTACATTATTGGCCAGTTATTACGTTATTTTCCTATTACATCTCAAAAAGGGAAAATTTATTACGTTATCGGCTGTTATTACATTATTGGCTTCAACAAATCATAATATCTGCTTAATGATGAATAGATTTTGAGACCACCAGATCATTACTATTTCAAGATAAGACATTTTTTAATTTAATTGAATTGAAGTTATTTGGAGCCAGCATCTAGTGGCCATCCAGGGTATTGCACTTTTTTTTTTTTTTTTTTTGCGCTTCTGCCTGGCTTCACTTTTGAAAACCGGTTGTTTTGTCCATTTCTATCTCCAGCCTATGTGTGAACCTGTGTGTTTATATGTCTGTATCTGAAGAAGCCTGGAAAGAGTGAATCACATAACAAGCACTGACTTGGCTGAACTCTCTGTGACTCCTCATGTTTGGTTCCTGTTTGAACCTGTATTGGTTCATCTGCTTGTAGCATTTTTCCAAATAAGCACAACTTGAAACCAACTTGTCTTATTAGCCAAACACTGTCCTGAGGTAAAACCATTTCTCCATGTTTTTCAAGCTTCACCAAAATAAATATCAGAAATACAACAGAGATATAATTTTTTTTATCAGATCCTTAAACCATGTGTACAGTTTAGTTTCACGTTGTATCTGCTGAAGTTAGTGTTGCTGGCCTCGACTAAAAAACACTAAAAAACCATGCTCGTCATATTCCTGGAAGTGATAAACATTTTGACAATTACAATAAATCCGTCACTCCTCAGAGACAGCTTGTTTTGTCTTGATTGTTACATTTTACAGCCACAACATGCACATTGTGCTTACAAATTACCAGAAATGCAGGAAGAAAGCTTTCAAAATCTGGCAGATGTATTCTTAAAAATGCCGGTATATTCTGTCCTTGTTTCCTCCTCACTAAGTTTGTATGAGGGAATGAAGGAGGCCATTAGGAGTGATTGAAGGGCATTTAATAGAAGATGCTTGAGGTGAATATAAATGTGTGCACAAAACAGACCCATGTTCTTCACCAGTTGATTTGAATTCATCTTCCTCTGCTGTTTTCCTCACTTCTTTCTTTCTTCATTTCCTATTTGCCCTCTATTTTTGCTTCTCTTTTTCTTTTGCAAAGTCTCACTGTTAATCTTCATCTATCTATCATCTGTCTTTTGTCCCTGTCTTCCCCTCATTCATCCCATCACATACTCTGCCATCATCTCCTCAAGTCTTCTCACCTCCACTTTTTTTTTTGTGTCCCACTCAGGCGGTGAATCAGGCAGGTGCTGGTCCGTACAGCGAGCAGGTGAGTTTCCGGACCCCGGCGACAAATCCCGACCAGGTCTCGTCCCTCACCCTCCTGGACCTCCCGACCTCCTCGGACACGGGTCACTCCCCGTCCACCTGCCTCCTCCTGAAGTGGGATGAGCCGAACAGTAATGGGGCAGAGATCACCTCCTACGTCATCACCCTGGACGACCAAACCATCACCGTGGAGTCGGGGACGAGTCACCTTGTCACGGGCCTGCAGCCAGACAGTGAATACAGGTACTGACTTTAGCTACGAGACCACATGAGAACCAAATCCTGGGTTTTTAATTACTCCTTTGGATATTAGTTGGGAGGCAGATGTTCATTAATATCAGAACATCTGAAACATTTCTCAATCGGTAAGAAATTTTGGAATAATATACCTGTATTATCAGGTTGTTTTAACCACCAGCACATTTTATAAGCATGTAATTACATATTCACTGTGATATCTGGCAGCTTGGAAAATGTATGGTCTAATACTTAACAGGTAGTTTCCATTCAGTTTCCAGAGCTTTTATGTTAAAGATCTAAAAAAAAATTACACCACGAGAAGAAGCAAAAACAGTGAAGCTGCACACCATCGTGACCAAACTGTCAGGGAGCCTCTATCGGGAGGCAGGCATGGAACAGGGACCCAGATGCAGACACCAAGGCCGAGAGCAGGATTATCAAAAGGTGTTTTAATTATGGCAGAGGTATCCAGAACGGCAGGCGAAGGCAAAATCCAAAAGGCAGGCAGAGATTCAAAAAACCAGGAAGACACTATGACTATGGCTATGACTTTGAAACAAGAACTGTGAAAACATGAACTAAGGCTAGACCGTGAGCGAAGGCTACAAACGAACTGGCACAGGACAAAGAGACACATGAGGTTAAATACACTGGGGTAACGAGGGTCAATTGATTACAGGTGGAGAGGACAATCAGGGAAGGCTGTGGCAGATGAGACAATCAAGACAGGTGCGACAGGAAACAAAGCTTGGGCAAGAACACACAAAGAACAAGACTATCAAAATAAAACAGGAAACATGGAACATGAACTATAACATTTTTTTTTATTATTATTATTTATTTTTGAAGATGCTCTGTAGCAGAATGAACAGCTTGATAATTAGCTGGTCTTGGTTGGTCTGTTTGTCCTAATGTCAGCAAAATGACAGAGAAAAACTTATGAACTGATTACATTTTTTTTTTTTTTCCATGAATTATTTATTTTTTAGACAGATGATGTTATAATGGGTGAATTCTATAGAATGATAGTGTTGGTATTTCACCACAAGAGGGCAGCAGTGTTCAGTCTGTAGCATCAGCACAGCTGGATTATGCCTTTCTCAGCGGTTTGTGCTCCCTGAATACTTGTCTGTCTGTGAGTCGTGAATAACACTGAATAAACCTGTTAAAAGAACAAAAATTTAAAAACTTTCTTACTGTATAGTTTTTTCCCAGAACCTTTGTGTCCTCTCATTGCCTATGTCTTGAAAACCACATGGCCACAGTTTGCCTTCGAGCTAAAAAATGTGATGTCTGAGCTGAGAGAATGAGTCAGGGTGACGTTAACAAATGGACAACGGCAAATGCAGCATCTACAAAAATATTGTCTTAATTAATGTTAAGGTTAATTAATATCTAATAACAAAAACAAATTATTAATAACAAAAGTTGATGTATATTCTTTCTACTCATTTTAAATATTCCTAATGATAGGGATAATGAAATGGTAATGTTTTATTCAGTGTGTTTATTATACAGCAATATTAATTTTGAGGTGTATAGGCAGTAGTATGTAAGGATAGCCTGATGTTTACATGCACTCTGATGTCAGACCTGTTGTACTCGAACAGCGGTAAACAACTGCTCGGTAATTTGAATCACAAGCTGCTGTTGTGATGCCTTCGTAAACAATTCTGTGGTCACTGCATTAGGGTGTTTTGTATGCATACAATATATATGTGTGATATTTATGATTGTGCAGCAAGTTGTTTGAATTGTAATTAAAAAAAAAACAACAAAAGGAGAGGGTGTCTAAGGTAGGGGGCCATGTGAAGAGGCAGCGTGATCACACACCATTGTTTTCACTCTGAGGTTGTTTTTGTCCCAATGTCACTGTGCTCCCTTGCATAATAGCTGGCACTGAGGCAGAACACTGTGTATCTGTGTGTGTGTGTGTATGTGTGTGTGTGTGTGGGCGCCAATGACTGTAATTCTGATAGTTATTTTACAGCAGGGGGTGTAGTTCAAATAGTATTATTCATGTTTTATTTGTCTGTGTGGCTTTGTGAGGACCACGGTAAATGTTGTTTACTCGGTCGGTGGTTGGGCCGCATGTGCTTCAGTGCAGCTTAAAAATGTCTTCATTCAGAGGACAGTGTTAACAAAAAAGGCTTCTGACACTTCAGTGAAAGGTGCTTTTTCAAGGATTTATTTTTTACATTGAATGAAATCCAACGAGCTGCATAATTAAACAACCCAGTAATAGTTTATTTACGTGTTTTTTAGCACAAGGTTTCAAAGTCGTTGTTGCATGTTTGCTTAATATTAAAATGCATTTATCCATCAAAGGATATCTGCCACAAAGACACATCACAGGAATTAGATTGAACTGAACCGAAGACAGTATGCTCCTAAACCTGAAACTAGGGCTGGGTGATACGGCTGAAAAATGTATCACAATATAAGCGTTACATATTGGTCAATATCAATAATATTGTTTCGTTTTTTTTAACCTATTCGAAATAAGGTCCAGGAGAAAAAAAGGCTGAATTTAAATACCATATTTTCCGGACTATAAGCCACTACTTTTTTCCGACACTTTGAACCCTGCGGCTTAAACACCAGTGTGGCTCATGTATCCGCGGCACGAAGCTCAGTAGCTTTTTACAAGCTAGCAAGCTCCGTGCCGCTGATACATTTAGCCTCGTCACATCAGAGTGGACCACATGAAACTGTTCAAATAAATTCAATGGCGGCTTGTAGACAGGTGCGCTCAATAGTCTGGAAAATACGGTACTTTTATTTTAAACGTAACCTTTAACAGAGCAATAAACAAACAAATATGTGGCGTTAGCATGTCCGTTGCTAAATGACGCCGTTGCATCCGTTACTTCTTTATAACATTTTGATGTTTTGTCATATGACACTGCTGCCGACTGGTGTGGTGGTCCACCTGCACCAACAGATGTCGGTGGCTGTCGCTGTTTGACGTTGCTGTACTCCTACGGATAAGAGCGGCTGAGGTGGTAAAATAAATTACCACCGAAATACTGCCAAACACGGTGACTCATTCTCTCGTTTCATTTTTTAAGAAGTTATGAGGCACGGCGGCGAAACATAAAACTGTGCGTGTCACTGAACAGGTTGTTGCTAAGTTACGAAAGAGCGAGTTGATCCCACCAACCATGCTAGCTGGGCTGTGAGTGGGATCAACTCGCTCTTTCGTAACTTAGCAACAACCTGTTC
>OOFC01024979.1:0-14694 GCA_900323345.1 Pseudochromis fuscus | reverse complement strand
CATCTCTTTCTCCCTGCAGCCTCCACTGTGCAGCTTTTGATTTACTTGCACTGTTGGTGTTTGGGACTTGCTGCACACACTGTTGGGTTTTAATGGCTGAACATTTACTTTTTTTTTTTTTACTTTGAAGCAAAATCTATTAAAATATAAATTTGAAATCTTCCTGTCACTTTTTGACGATTTGGAGCATGTACACCTTTAATTTTGGCACAAGTATAAATACTGTAGATATAGAAAAAGGAAACAAATGAAAAGAGGAAGCAATTTTGATGTTCAATTTTCAGTTTGAAATCATTTTCAAGGTTCAAGGTTACTTTATTTAGGTAGATTTGTTGTGCAGTTTAGGTTCATGCATCCATCCTTCCACACCAGGCACAAACATGTAACAAGTAAAAACCAACATGAGCTGTCTGTACAACAATGAAAATGAAATTGGCTCCACAAATCTGGACATAAAAAATGATAAAAAGAAATAAAAGGGAGGATAAAATAAGACGAAAACCTCCTGAAAGATGCCAAAGCGACTAAACCAGGAGTCCTAAAAGAAGTGCATAATGTAACTGAGCTGGAACTTGAACGTCTGTACAGGTAGTTTATCTCAAATTAATTTCATAGTTTGCAATTTAAACAGATAAATAAAACACAGGGGAGGAAGTGAAAACCAAATGAGCTGTGCAAATACATCATCAATTACATATGAAGGAAACCTATAGATAGATGGACAGTGTCTAAAGTTGCAAAAACATCAATTATCAACAAACTTTCCCAAGACACTGTGGTAAACCTTTTCAATATGATGACAAACCACTGAAAGTATCTAAAATATCAGCTGAAGAGTAAAAGATGAACAAGTGGATTGACTCACAGCCCATTTGGATAAGCTGGTATAGAAAAATGAATGGATAGAAGTGCAATTGTCCACATACTACACAAAATACCACCATAGTAGATAATACACTACATTTCCTAAAATAGTGGAGCCTCTGTTTAGCTCAGCTACTGAAGGTGTCTGACCTCTGACCTCTATTTGAGGCCGGTTTGTATTAGATGTGAGACTTTATGTCTAGTTTCCTCTGTTTGATCAGCGGAGTTGGTCAAAATGAAACACAGTGGATTAAAATGTTAAAGTTACTGGATTACACCGTTATTATAAACTCAATAATTTTTATCACTGCTTTAACTTAAAAACTCTTTAGTGTATCAGTAAATAAAAACACAGCTTTATTGGGGTTTTTAATTTCCTGAAACTCACTGACTTTAAAAGTGAGTCACATGTCCCAGAATTCACCAGCTTTGCATTAATTGCATACACCCCTTCACTCCTCCCAAGCTCCTCCCCCTCATCCAAATATGGTCACTTCTTGCTCCAGATTAAACAAACTTGATACGGTCTTTATTCAACTTTTAACTGTCTTCTTTCTTCTGGAGAAATGGGCCAATTCGATCATCTGTCTCTCTTAAAAACTTTCAAATAGTCAGATAATCAATGAATTTACAAAGATGAGAAGCATGAGGATACAAAATAACAATATTGTTGCACAGTGGCTGCATGTAGTCGCTCCAGTTTCAGATACAAACATGTAACAAAATATTAATTTATTGAAAGCTCACTTTGGACTTTGCACTTCAAGTTCGACATTTAGAGAGAGAGTAATCATCCCACAGTGGTTCAAAGAAAGACTTATTTGACCAGTGTTAACACATTCTTAACACAGCTGTGGGCTGTGAGATACGACATGAGTGTACACACCTCGTCTTTCATTGAGCTTCGCTGGCGGCGCTGCAACTGGAGGTTTGAAAAATCCACCAGCGCAGTAGGTCAGGTATGAAAATGACTGAAAATCGAACACAGGTGTGTTTGTTTTTCTGTTACACCTGGCGCGTGAAAAGAGCACGAAACAAGTCAACGCTGATAAACTGGCTCTCAGGTTGTGCAGGTCAGGAGGTCAGTCTGAAGGATGGAGGTGTGGACAGTGAGGAACAGGAGATTCAGTTTGAGTTCAGTGGTTTGCACATTTGCACATTTGCATTACTTATACTGTAAAACCAAATATTCTGACAGCTGGGCAGCAAAAATACTGCACATAAATTATATTTCTAATAATAAAAAAAAGACAAAAGAAGGATAAAAAATCTGAGCTGAAAATCTCATAATAGAAATAACTGAAAAAAATAAATAATGTATTACATAAAAACTCATTTAGAGAATAGAAAATACACCAGTTCAAATGTTTAAAGGGAAAGTACAGTAATGTCACACTATGGATAAAACACACTTCAGGTGATCCAGATCATTTCCAGTCCTGAACTCTGTTAAAAGTATCTGGTTATTTGTGATTTTAATAAAACAAGTTGAAACTACAAGCCTATAGGCATAAAGTGGAGAAGTCAGGTGTAGCTTCATTGATGCATTTTAGCAGGAAACAACATGAAGTTTCAAATTCTGTAACATTTACTGTGAACTAATGTGAGTAAATGTAAGTTTGCTGAGGGTCTGTTTCAAATTCCTGCCGACGTCTTCTCTGTGATGATGAGTGTTCATCCAAACAAACAGCAGCAGAGACCTGTGTAAATAAAGTAAATGAAACAAAATTGTACAGAAAAGAAGCAATGTTTCATCAATGGCCATTTTTCAGTGCCATAGGAACATGTGAAAGTACTAGGATCCACTTGGAGGTATAAAAATCAAATCAGGATCAAAAATGGTTCTGGTTAATAGGAAATGTAAAAGCAAAGACAGAAAAAAAGCTTTTTTAGGGGGGGGTTTCAGTTTTACATGTTGATGTAACTACTCGGCAGTGTATCTGCTCTGCTACTTGTCATCATGGCAAATTAGCTGGAGTAAAAATATTACTAAATTATGCAAATTAAATCTCTCTTTTTGTGCAGTTCAGACATGTCTCTTAAGATGTTGGTTGATCTTTTTCATAACCTTGAAAATGCATTCAGGCCTCAAGCTGCTCAAAGTATCTCCAATAATGTTTGATAAACTTGTGATAAACAAGCCCCAATCAGTCTTTTCCACATCTGTCAAACAACAACACACTCGCCAAATATGAGACAAGCATTCAGCAAAACGAGATATAATACATGGTCTAAGTTTATATTTGTATCTTTCCTAAAGCCAAAATGCTGACTCCTTGTTTTCTTACTAAAGAACAAGTCACACTATGAACTATAAACCAAAGCAGAGACACAGTGACAGAGGTGTCCCTCATCTGGAGTCTGACACAGAGTTGTACTGGTGTATGTTTGATGTTTTGTTTTAAGGATTTTGAATATGAGACAAAAGAGCCTCACTGCTCCTACTCTCATGTCTGTAGTGATTGATGAACACACTGGTGTCTCAGACACTAGCTTACATAAATATTTTTAGTTTGGATGAAGGAAATGTAATCAAGAGAAATCCAGCTGTTTCATATGCAGCTGAGCAGGGATAGGACAGGGATACAATGAGGATATACAACACCACGTTATGGTTATTAAAGATGATTTCTGAGCAAGTTACTATCATTGGTCTTTACAGCATGTTTGTTTTCCAATGGATAATAGATTTTTATACTATTTGAGGAACACTGCACATGTATATGTCCTTGCATGACAAACATGCAGAGCACATAAAACATATAAAGCGTTGTTAGTGTTTCAGCAGCGCTCGCGTATCTGCTACTGCGAAAAATGATGTTCGTGTATTTGCAGATGAAATGTTGCAATTACAAATCTCACAGGTGATCAAACAGTTTGCAAAGAGCAAACAGAGGTCTGACATGCATGCTTTAAACATAGAGCAGTACTTTGAGTGTGGGTGTTGAGCAAATCGTGACTCCTGATTGCACAGAGAGGTAAGGCATTATAGGATTGTAGCTGTGAAATCTCCACACGGACCAGCCCACCCACTAAAGGTAAAGCAAACACATACACATACATTGTTTTAAAACTGATTGTTGAGACATTGGATTAGTTTGCTACATCCTCTAAACCCCTCTGATTGATTGACTATAAACATGCAAATTTAAAGCCTATCAGTTTAAAGTTTTTTTTTTAAGTCCACCCACTTGTATTTTCACAAAACAGAGCATATACAGATAATCAATTTAAGGTCTTGAATTCCTTTGCATATATTACTGAAGTAGCGTATACACAGAGTAGACAAAAATATTCAACATCCATAATTCTGCATCATAAATATAATGGAGCCAAAGAATACAGCAATGAGTGGGAGAATATTCACAAGTAAATAAAACATAACATAACCTGATGAAGTCATATTGGTGGCCATTAAAAAGGGAAATTAATGTGATGTATTTGGTCAAGTCTGTCTCCTACAATTTACATCTCTTGGTAAGATAAGATCAGATCAGATCAGATCAGATAAGATAAGATTTTATTCATCCTATACCAGGGAAATACACTTCCTGATTGTGTAACAGTTTGTAACAACATAATACACACAGTGCTTTGATTTCTGCCCAAAAAGTTAAGTATTTCTCTCATCAGATCAGAGGATCTTTTTCTCATTATTTGGCAAATTCTAAGTGGGCTCTGTCTAATGCCTCGGTCAGGAGTGGCCAGTTGCTCTACCATAAAAATCTAATTGGAGAGTACTGGTTACCTTAACAGCAGGCTTTCTCATGTCTGCAAGTTGTGTTAGAGCCACCACTGAGTTATCAGTTACTTTCCCCACCATTTCCTCAGTATTTCCAAACTTCTTTTCAATGATTGAGGCCACTGTGCTGTGCAGCTTGGAGGCAGTTCCTTGGATTTATGCCTTGTTTTTAATCCTGACGTGCAGTATAAAGGGCGGCATGTTATATGCACAGATGTGTGCCTTTGTAAAGGTCCAGCCAATTGAGTTTGCTGCAGGTTTGCAAGGTTAGCAAACAGGATGCATGTGATCACAATTTGGAGTGCAGCAACAAAGGGTGTGACCATTTACTTTAAATACAAGATTTAAGCTTCTTAATAATAGATTTTTAAAAAAAAAAATAAGTCTGTAAACTTTAAAAAATGTGTTCAAATAAATAAATAAATAAATACACACGCACGCACACACTTGTTGCAGTGGAACTGACTTTGGGATGGTCCTATTTTCACATTATTCACCTCTACAAAGGGAGCCTCCTGTTGACTTAATGATATAAACAGTAGTTTGTGACAGTAAATTGGATTCACAACAGGCTTGTCCTTTACATAACAGTAACAATGCATAATGTGCTTGAAGTTGTGCACAACTAACATCAATCCAGTAAGGAAATCTAATAGATAAAGAGTAAAATATTTTTAAAAAAAATACACACAAACAAATGAAATACAGTTCAAATGCTTTGCAGGCTTTTTGAAAATTTACCGATAAATAAATCGGATTCCCAACACCGCAGTCAGACATTACTCTCCTATTACATTAAGGATCGTACCATCAATGGAGACACAGGCCGTGCTTTCGTCATCAACTCGGTGCACCCTACCTTTGCGTCAGTACTGCTACGTTGGTCCCGCCCCAATAGCTGTAACACAAATTATACTTTCTTATTCGAGCAGCCCTGCCATGTTTTATGATTATAAAAAGAGTACAAGCACTTAAACAGTTAAGTTTGTAATCATCGGGTGAATTTCTGTATCTTTGATTCGTATTTGACACTTAAAGCGACCAGTTTCGTAGCATGTCAATCAAAACTGCATCATCAAGCTAGGTTGAGAGTGCAGAGCTTTTCCACGTCAGTGTGTTTACCAAAGAGCAGATTGACAGCTGCAGGAAGGTGCTCAATTTATTCACTTATGGAGCATTTTAGGAGAAGTGAATGAATAAGCGGTGTTCGGAAGTATTACGTTATCACACCGTGGAATGTCCGCTATTTTTACTTTGTCTATTTGTCGTAGAGAACTGAACTTTGGTCTTCTTCATTCACTGTTGGCCGGCTAGCCTGCTAGCTTGCCGAGCGAGGCTAGCAATAGCTACAGCAAGACTCCATCTTTGAAATAGCAGCCACACACAGGTAATATATTCATTTCCAGACTACCACTATAGAGCGTGTTTGTATTTCTCAACAGTGGCTTTATTAAATCTAGCAGATAAGTCAATGTAGACCGAAATGACAAACACTGAAGACACATCTACCCATAGCCAGCTGACACGCTAGCTAGTTGAGCTGGTTAGCTGTCAGGTAATTGGACTTGTTTATGCAACGAATTAGCTTCTAAACATGCGAGTACGTTGATAGACATGAACTAACACGTATCCGCGTGTTCTTTCATTTTGTTTTTCTTTTATTCAGATGACTGTCAACAGTTTTGTGATGAGAGATAGCATGCTAGCTGTACCTCCTCTTGGTGGACGCTAGTGACATAATCTAATTAGCTTGCTAGCAGCTCACCAAACCTTTAAGTATCTGGCTTGTATCACGTAGTTTTGTTGCATAGCTGTGTCATATTGAGCTCATTTAATAATGTATTTGGGGTTTCGCCGTGACTGTTTGAGATATGCGACGATTTATGTTTAAAATTGCACGTGCTTCTGTATTTCTGACAGGTTACAGAGATGTTGTGGTATTGCGACATTCAGCTGGTTGTTATCATAAACCAACAGCAACTACCAGCTATCATTGACATGTGGAAGTAAAGGAGGAAGTCGAGAGTTTACTCAGCAACATGCAGTGATTTGTGAACGTCATGGCTAGTCTGACCATCAGTAGCAAGACTCCTATAATACCAAAACAGGCATGATGTCATCACCCTCCAGCATAATCTCATCTAGAAACACTTTCACTTTGACTTAATCTGCCCTGAATGACTTTTTTCAGATCCTAAACTAATCTAAAGATTTTGGACTAAATTAATAAACACATCATGAATCCTTGAGGTGGCTTACTCTCTTATGCTGCTGGGAAAATAATCCCGGCGAATCGAAATGAATTAGTTTTGCCTAAAGTATTAAAGGAAGATGAACACCTGTAGCTCTTGTGATGCGGGGTATACTTTTCTGAATTCAAGCTGGAAAAAAAAAATCTTTGTCTTACTGAAACCAGTGTGACTCATGAAGTTGAGATGACTCTACTGTACTATTGTCTGACAGGGTGTCTATCACGATCAATGATAATACATCCTTCCTGGTTATAATGGACAGTGGTGAGTTTGTCTCGCAGTATGTGATTATTTACACCTGCAGTTCTTGTCAGCAGAACTATTCAGCTGTCACATTGTACCTTAACTGACAGGTTTCCTGTGTATGTTGTCTGCACTGTGCAGCTTTATTATGTTAAAAAATATAACCTCAATCCTTCAGACTGGAATTGCTGGTTTAAAAAAACATTGGTTCATCCTTTGTGCGTATTATATTCTCAAAGCCTGTCACTGAGGCTCTACATTCAAGCCTGTACCTAGCAAAACCTTCATCCTTGTATTATTTTGAATATGCTGCTTACCTTGAATTTAAAAGCAGATGGCCTTAGCCACCCAGTCTCTATGCTCATAAATCTTCTTGTAAAGTAAGAGTATTATCTGGCGTGACTTTCATGACATAAGGAAAAAAGGTTAATCCAACCATTTTGAGCTATACTGCATGTCAAATATGAACAGCGTATCATTTTGATTCTGTTTGGTTATCCATATTGGTTTTAGGCATTGTCAAGGAAGACATGGAAATTTGCAGTTGAGTTCTTAGATTTTGCATGCATTTTAGGGCAAGAGTTTGTAGACTTTGACCTAAATTGATTGATTCGTGCACCCACCTCAGTACTGTGCACAATTTGACCCTTTGTGATGTTTGCCAGATGTTACATTTTGCTTACTGTAATAGCTAATGCAGGTTCTAAATCAGATATTATTGTTTATAATCTAATATTTACACAGATATGCTAACAATGTATAGTTTTGTATTCTGAATAACCTGGAAGGATCGTTTTGCTTGAGTCAGGTGGTGCTGAAAGTGCTCCATCTAAATTGGCTCTGGTGCTGTGTCAATCAGCTGTTAAGAGATCAGCGAAGGACATCAGCAGGACACATAAGTATACAGGTTGTGTTGATTTTTTGCTCATCTTGGAACCAGAAAGCAATGATTACAATATATAACAATACACAACCAGCCCATTATTTTAATGCTTTTATTTTCACTAAAGCAAGCAAATGTACTTCATGAGAGAGAAGAGCTAGAGACATTAAAGAACTTCAGAAAAACAAGTATCCACATGGACTTCAGGTGAGTTATTGCCCAAACTGACAATCTCCTGTTCTGTTCGGTCAGAAAAGCAGCATGGTGGACAAGAATATCTACATTGTCCAGGGTGAAATCAGCACTGTTGTTGGAGCGATCAAGAGGAACTCCAGATGGAATACCCACACTCCACTAGTAAGTTAACGCAAGTTGTTTATTCATTTGAACAAAGCTAAAGTTAGATTTATTTACAAGTTTCTAACTATTAAACTAATGCAACAAGGTGTTTAGTCTGCCATGAATCAGTATGTTGTCCACTTCTTCAAAAGACCACAAATGTGTATGCCCAACTGATTTTGCTTTTCTGTGCACAGGATGAAGAACAGGATCCATTACTCAACAGCTTTGGCCAGCTCAAGGAAATTCTCAATGGCATAAAAGGTATGTGGGGTCTGGGTGATGTAGGTTATAGGACTATATAGAATGGACGAAGCTAACGTGACATCACGTGTTTGTGGAAGCCAGGACTTACCATGTTTGGTTATTTTGGAGCCAGAGGTAACCATATTTGGATATGAAGGGAGGAGTAAGGAGGTGGGTCTCACCTTTGAACCCAAGGACACTGTCCAGTGGCGTGAGAGCTGGCCAGTCAAACGAACCACACCCCTCTTTTTAAAGCCTAGAGATGAAATAATTTTCAGATGATCCCTGAGAAGAACAACTGACGTAAGCTAATGACATCAGAATGACTTGTGGAAAAAATGTATTGACTGAGTATTTCATGATTGAATAAGATGATTTTTGAATTGAAATCAGTTGGAGCCAGCATTTTTTGGAGCTATCATCTAGTGGCTATTAGTGGTATTGCACTTTTTTGCACTTCTGCATTGGCCTCACTTTTGAGACCCGTTAGCTTTGTCCATTTCTATACACAGTCTTTGGTTGTGTGCAAGGTGATGAGATCGGTAGCAGTTTAAATGCTGCAGGTCAAACTGTTGATGTGACAACTTTGACAACAGAATAAACGAACCCAACAAACAGATGTTAATGTGAACTGCACTGAGTACCAAGGCATGCAAGGACTGCACTGTTACTTAGGGTTTTTCTTTCGGTCTCTCAGTTTTCCTTGCTTTTCATTACTTGAATAAACTTCAGGGAGTTGGCACAGGGAGTTTGAGCACACTCACATTTCTTTTTCTGTCTGAACAGTAAGGAAATATTTAATCAGGTGTGTTGTACAGATTTCCACTGAGAAACATCTTGGCCTTTCACACTTATCAATATTGTTAGTATTACCTTGCAGCGTTATACCATAATTTTCAGAAATCCCCTGCTGTCCCAGTATTGCTATTTGTTAATTGTATTAAATGTCCTTATTGCTGGTAGGCAGGTGTTACACGACTGCAACCGTCTCAACATTTATCTGTGCTTCTGTTTAAAGTGCATTACTCTACTAGAAAAACCTGTATTTTTCCCTGTGTTGCTGACACACCATTGAGAAGAATGTCTGTGTATGATGATAACTCCCATACACTTTTTTATGTTAACAAATAATACAGGAAGGATCACTTCATTTGTATCAGGGAATTTCCAGGTAATGTACAATGTGTATATTTTCTGTTTAATATAGTTGGGTAAATGTGACGGACCAGAGGTAGAGAATAGGTCCAGGCTCTGTTGGATGCAGTGTAGTTCTTTAAATCATTGACAGCAGACCTGCATCATAATGTAGGTGTTAGCTTTAGGTTGAGTTGTGACACATGTTGTAAATTCAGACTTGATTTGTTAATTTTCTCCCCTTGGCTAAAGCATCAATCCTATTGGGCTACACATAGATCGAAGATAACAAGGCTGATGTGCTGTTTGATTTGCCGGTTTAGGCTGATGCTTCAAGTGTTAATAGACTGTATTCCTGATGCCTTTTAATTAATGCATAAGATCCACGCTGTATAATCTGTGACCTTTTCCAGTTCCATGTCCTGTGGTTCCTGCTGTATGACACTGCGCTGACAGTCTACATGATTAATGTATTAATGCCTCATATGAGGAAATATCAGAATCACATACAGTCAAAGGAATTAGGAGTTTTTCATCATACTTATACCTTAGCCAAAGTTAATAATCGGTAAAATGTTGAAGGTAATTTTTCAAGCTACTGTGCCAAACATTTCCTTTTCCAAGCTTTTCCACTGCATGGAACCAGCGCACCTCGACTCGACTCTGCTTGGTTTAGTTTTCCACTGGCAAAAAGTATCTGCAACTTGGTACCTGGTACGACTCTTTTAGTACCTCCTCTCCTGTGGTTCCAATAAAAAGGAGCCGGCCAGGTACTAGCAGGTACTAAAATGTTACTGGTTGGAGTCGTCACTGCTTCATTGCATCATCACAGCGCGGCATGCAAATATTTGTACCCGCAAGTCCACGTAGTCTGCACAGTTATAGTCAGAATAACAAGTTTCTACAATGTGGGGAAAACACTAAATAGATCCGTCCAATGTACAATAACAGCGCTTTAGTGCAACATAAAAATTATCTTTAAAAACGTGAGCTCTGAGCGCCTGGTTGGTGGAACAGCTGGCGGAGGGCATAGCGAGCGCTCACATCTCTGTAAACGTTGGACCAATTTTTTACCAATTTCTAAGTTGATGAATTAAAAACATATTTGAATTCAAAACAACTAATTTCTCACCCGAAATAATCTTCAAACTACTTCCTGTGACACCACAACAGCAGAATTATGATTATTATTAATACTTCATGAACTTTCTCCTCCTTCACCTGACGACCAGCTACCTCTGTAATGGAGACACAACCAAGGCGAGCTGAGGCGAGCTGTGCTGGGTCTATGTCGTGGAGAAGAGCCATAAAAGCTCTGCCTCCCATTCTGCTTTTGACAACCATGGGAACCACAAATGACTTGGATCAATGAGGAGTTTAAGATATATATGAAGACATTTTTCAGAATTACTCAGAGACAGATGCCTCAGTATTGATCAGGTGAAAGAAGGAAGTCAGTGGACATGTCCTGGTTAAAACTAAGTGTAACAAAGGCATGGTTACACTGGGCCTCCTCAACACAGACAGGTTGTTAAGTGAACAGAGTTTTTTTTGGATGCCATGACCGCCAAGAAACAAACCTAAAAGAAAGAAAGAAGAAAATCACACATATGTCATATGGACCATTCTGAAGCTACAGTGCTCAGTGGTAGATCTGTGGTAGAGCTGGGTGGGGTGTGTGTTATGGTTGCTCTGTCCTTCTCTTCAGTCACTTTTCTATCTGTTTCCATTCGACTCAGATTTCCAGGTGAAACAGTTTGAGTCTGCACTGTGCCAAAGTCAAATTTGAACAATGGACTGAACTAATCTCATCATTACTGCGTGTGGCGACTGACCATTTGTGAGTTGGGATGTCTGTAAATACAGTGGAGCTGGTCTGAAAGCACCTCCCTCATCTGAGAGACCCCAGCTGGCCCCGAGGACAATCCTGCATGTTGTCATGCCTTTGCAATGAGAGTCCTGGCAGCTCCCACAGCCCTCCAGCTCCAGTTGTAGAAGTTGTGAGCAATGGGAAAGATGCAACACATGGAGCTGTGCAGAACTAAGCCCCCACCACTGCTGCCTTCCTCCAGGGAATGCCTCTGCCACTGCGAGATGGACAGGCACTGCTGGCTGAGGAGGAATCCACCACACTGGTTAACCCTCCTCTTTCCTTTTCCTCTCTCTGTAAGCCTTTCCCTTCAGCCATCAAATCACCAAAAGCCCATGCTCCTCTAACCTCACTGATTCCATTACAGTTACTGTATTTGACCAGAATGAATATAAAATTGAATTTTTTTCCCCAGGTTTTTTTTTTTTTTTTTGAGACATTTGCATGAAGTAATGAGTTCATGTCAAGGATGTTTGAAGGCCTTGTTCCATCCTTAAGCCCAAATCTCCTGTGCACCCAGCCTCTCAAATGTTACATCCATGCCCTGATGAGAGACAAAATGGAGATCAAATAACCACAGTAGAGCTGAACTCTGTGCTTGAGAGACTGATCAATTTGTTTTGTTTTTGCAGCAGCATAACAGCCTAATAGATCCTCTCTAGCTGTGTCTCTCATACAGAAACACAGCAATATTTTGGTTGGAAATCTTGCGGGTGGGCTGTGTTTTGCTGCTGCTTTGAGGCTCCGCTGTGGCCCAGCTGTCTGCTTAATGAAAGCCCAGTAATTCCATTCACTCTGGTGTGTATCTCCGCTCCCTCTAACAACAAAAGCCAACCAGCAAAGGAAATATGAATTAGTCCCCACAAGGTTTCTCAGCCTCTCTCTCTCTGTCTTTCTTCTCTTATTTTGCCTCTTTCCATTTTTTTTATTTTTTTTCCTCTTGTCTGTTTTGAGGGGGTTTCACTGCTCCGTTCTGTTGCAGCTTTGATTGACAGGACCATGTGCCATAGAGCTGGAGAGTAGTGCAGCTGGAAGTATATCATCTGCAATTTTAGTTGGGTAAATATAGCAGGGAGTCTTGTCAAGCAGAGAGATAAATTGTTCTGGGAAAGGAAGTGTTGTCTCTCTTTCCTGAAAGCAAGAAAAAAAAAAAAAAAGAAGAAGTTTAGTTCAACTCCTGGAAAATATAAGGTCCTTACTCGATTCCAGAACAATGAGAGCACAGTGGAGGAAGCCGGGCCAGCGATGGACCATGTGTTGTAACGCCTCAGCTCCACCTTGCTCAGTCAGCCAGGCAAATCAGTCCCAGGAAGAGGGAGTCTTTCTCCTGATTTAAATGGGATGGTTTGGATGGAGCCTGATATCTAATGCCCCATCCCTAACCTCATTAGACCCATATAATTGAGTGCTTTCCACAGCTTTGAGGCCAGCATCTGTCTTTAAATGTGTACTGGCTTGCAACAAAAAAAAAGTAATCTCGCATACAATGGTTCTTTTTAAATAAATGGAAAAAATAAAAAATAGTCATTTACAGTTTTACATTAAACATCTTGTGTAATATTTAATTAAGGACAACTAATAAAGCACATTTATTCCACATTATTAGTTTTGTTACATAATTATACAAGATATCTGATGATCAGTGCAGTTTTTTTTATTGTTATAGCCTGTGCTTGTAATTTTCTGTATTTCAAAAACATTTTCTAAACTAAACACAAGAAGTCTGTAGATTTGTTTTTACATTTTCCTTTGATTTTCGTGACATTTTGAACCTTTCCTCCACTCTTTGTGCTGCTTCATCAGTGCGTTGCTGGTTGGTGAACAGTTGGCCGAATGGACCAGTAGCAGTTGCGATGACATGAATAACTGTGTGGGCTGTGTTATGTCTAATCCGGGCACTACACTGGAATTAAAAACAAGCAACTGATAGTGACAAATTGTCTCCAAGATCCGAGTTGCTGGTGCGTATGAGAATGAACTGCCAACTTACTACTAAAGCCTCGTATATTTGCTGTTCTATCATCTGAAGCATTGTTTTGAGCCACAGATTAAGTCTTTGTCTCTTACTTGACATTGACAGGGGGGTCTCTCCAATATAGGATTGTCATCACACAGACAAATCTCTCTCAGTCTCTTGTTGAATAATTCTGTGGATTTATTTTATTGCCTGACTATACCTCAGAGAGTTAAAGTGTGCGCAGAATAGCTTCTCATTCCTGAAATATGTTTTATTTCCTCTCCTGCTCACGTATTATTATTTCTTTTTTTCCAGCTGCACCTTTTTATGCAGAAGTCACTGAGCCTCAGCTCCTCAAATCTTCAATTCCTTCCTTTCGCCCTTCTCTCCCGTCAACCCCCTCTGCTGCAGCGAAGGTCAGATTTTTGACAAGTCTGCAGAAGAAACAGTCTGCTCCTAAATCCCTTCATTTTTATTCATACAAATACAGGTTTAGAGCCCCTTGCAGCCCCCCAGATACAGAGCCAGAGTGGCCTTTTGACTGACAGCTTTCTCCTTTTCATCCAGACACTAACGAAATTCACAAGCACACCTCTAATTGACTCGAATCACCAGCACGGCACCAGAGGTAGATATCAGGGGGCATGGCAGTGGATTTGCAGAGTGAACATGGCGGAGGATGATTTGATTACTCTCCAGCTGACCTTTACAATAATTATCCTGGTTTCCCCAAAGCAATGCACAAAGCAGAGCTAATTTGGCGTCAGGATGGTAGAATTATGACAAAAATAATTTCTTTTTAATCGTGTAGTTTGAGGTCCCATCATGTCGTTAGATGCACTCGCTTATTTATTTCATCTGTTGCAGCAAAACGAAGGTGCTCAGCAGCAGAAATGCACCGAAACTTTCAAGCCTTTTCCTTGTGTTTTCACAAAGTGTAATTCATGCGTTACTGACAGCCTCACTAATTCATCGCATTTTACCATTATGTCAGTCATCAGGAGAGAATGCACACATGCCGTCCCTACTAGTCTCATTTCAAGGTCAAGTGTGTGTGTGTGTATGGTCTGAGTCCCCAGCTGTGGTCAGGCAGGCGCTGGCGGGCCTCCGGGGGTCGCAGCTCAAGCACTTGGGAACTGGTTGTGGCCTTTTACCCCCCACCAC
>OOFC01024978.1:0-11584 GCA_900323345.1 Pseudochromis fuscus | reverse complement strand
TTCTTAAACCTCTTCAGCAGTTGTAAATGCAGATGTCCCCTGTCATTATTATGATATATGCAAAAATGATCTATTCACTTTTGAAAATGTATAATTGATTTCATTGCACTGACACATTACACACGAATATGCACAAAACAAATACAGAATTTGTATGTATTCCAGTGAATACAAGAACTAAAGGCTGAAACATAATGAAACACATGTATTAAGATTTATTTAATTCTGTTTTTTCACCGTCATTGCCATGGACACAGTGTTGCAAGAGAACCTGTATGACAAACACTGCACCTAAAATGACCTGTGATAACTCTACCTGTGTGGCAGTTTTTGACCAGCAGGGGGGTTTGTGAGCACAAGAAGCCTCGAGAAATGAACCTTTCTGTGAACCAATTGGCTGGAAAGCTTCAAAGCCTCACAAAGGTTCATCTCGCCATCACTACCTGGCAGCCCGCACTTCCGTAGGCTGCTCAGGTAATCAGCCACAGGTGCCACGAGTTCCCTTGATTACAGACCAGAGCCAGCCGCGCAACCTGGGAGAGAAACATAGGGGAGGGAGGAAAACATGGGACACAGGGACAAGACACAGACAAAACACGGACAGACACACACACACACCAGGAACCGGAGCTGCCGGATCCTGACAATAAGATTAGATAAAGGAGTATGTATTGGTGTGTGAGAATGAGAAAATCTATGTATGTAGAAAATTCAAACCAATTCAATCAGCCTACGCTTAAACATACTAAGTGAAGTAGACTGGGATGAAATTTGAATGTAACTGTTCCATAGCTGAGCCCCCTGCACCTCAAGGAGAACTGGCCAAGTCCATTATGGACCAGTGGCAGATGCAGCCAATTGGCATGTCTGGTATGGATGTCATGTACATTGTGATTAAATTGAAAAAAGGTTTTGCAAGGCAAGGAATGGGGCAGAGGTTGTAACAAAATTTTGTAAAGAAATACACAAGTAAGGTATTTATTAAGAACAAAAATTGAAAAAATATTCAGCTGTTTAAAAAGAGGGGCTGAGTGAGCAGTCAAGTCACTAAATGTGATCATCCTGCAGAATCTTTTTTGCAGCAGATACAGTTTATGAAGGTGAGAAGTCGCTCCCCAGATTGTATGACAGTATGTGAGATATGGATAAATTAGACTATAATTAAGAGTTAGGAGACACTTCTGATGAAGGAATCTTCTAATCATGGAACGAATTAACCCTTTAACCCCGAACATTTAACTGGTGAGAGAAAGTGACGTGTCATCAAATCACCATAATTCCCCAGTCATTTGCACTAGCGACATGATTCCAGCTGATTTGGAAAGCTAACAGGTGGAGCTTCTGTACACTACCGTAATGTAGGTAATATGTAACACGCTGCATGTCAGCGGGAATCAGCTGGAATCACAAATGGTTGAGGAATCACGGTAAATTGATTTATGCTAGCACATTATTTTATACTTGTCTGTCTGATTACACAATTAAAAAAAATAAATTAAAAAAATCAGACATTATGTTCAAATAGTTACTCAGTACGTGAGCAGTCTTTTCACCGAATACTTTTTACTTCCACTTGAGTGATTTTTTTTGGATAACTACTTTTTACTTCTATTTGAGTAATATTATTTTGAAGTAACACTACTCTTACTTGAGTACAATTCTTGGCTACTCAACCCACTTCTGTTAACTCATTTACACATACACACACTTTTTGACATATAGCCAGCTCTAAGCTTGTATTTCAGTTTCAGGTCCAACTAGGTAATTGTTTGTTACCGTGATACCAGCCCACGTCAAAGTAGTTAATTCACAAGCTTTGAAGTGCAGCGTATTTATATGGCAACTGTATCACCACCAAAAGAAAGCACTCAGAGAGCACCATCCTCCACCAAGACGTGGATTATCCAGGTCTGATCTCCACCATATTGTCTCAGATTGTAGATGATCACCCCGCATGTGTGTGGAGTTATAAATTTTACATCCACCATCAATCAGCTGACAGTCAACATTAAACTCCCACTGTACTGACTAGGACATAAGGAGTGACTGTTATAGACCTAAACATATGAATCAATCTCCCCTGATGTTCAGCAACTGATGTTTCCTTGTGTACATGATGGTTTATAACATGGGGCACAGTGAAAGTTATTACAGAGAACAACCATTCAACTAGATTTCAAGTTTTTACAACCACTGCTAATAAGGTCAATACCTCAGCAGTCAACTGTGGGATACTTCATTAGAATTTTTTCTTTGGCCTTTTCTTGTGTTTATTAAGCATTTAACCTGAAGGTGACGCACTGTGAGTCACAGCTGCTGGAGCCGCTGCTTTCAATCAGCAGTGAGGGCAGCTCCGCAGTTAAAAGCTATTGATTTCAGCCACAATGGTGATTCAGTGGCTGTCAGTTCGGTTTGAAGATTCGGTGTTGAAGATTCAATCGTACATGTAGCTGTAGCTGACAAACACAAAAATGCCTCAGGCTCATTCGGTAACACCTGTCTACGTTGATGTTTCACCAAGTTTTGGTTTCTGTTGGAGGTCTGAGCTGTGACGGGCTGGATTTTCCATTTGTTTCTGACCTGTGACCAAACCCCCTCCACCCTTTGATCCCTCCTTCATTACTCCCTATATAATGCACAGTCAATAGCTCATTATGTAGTGAACGGTAAATTCTGATTTCACACAATTACGACTCAATGTCTTTTTTTTGTCATTTTGTACGATGCAGTGCATTGAACTGTGGGATTTCTAACAGAAATTAGTTTGACTGAAACTACATCAGCTAATTCATGTGTGTCAGTACGAGTCACGTCTACAGCCTGTCCGTCCATAGGAGTAGGAGCTCTCCTTGACTGTGGTTCCCCTTGAGGTTTCTCTTTTCCCACAGGGTTTTTTGAGTTTTTCCTTGCTGGGTAGGAGAGTCTAGGGGCAGGGGATGCCTTGGACTTATCCATTTGCTTCATTGACTGTTGGCTTAATTATTAATTACTGTTTGTTTATTTATATTGCCAGGCTGCACAGAAAGAAAAAAATATTTATATCAATTCCGTTGTGTTGACTATTAGAGTCTGAGGGACGTTTTATTTTTAAAAAATGACTGGATTCTCTCCGACTTTACTTTTGCCTGTGCTTCTTGACATGGCAATACGGTTGTCTTGGTCACATGATACGACCTATCAGATACCATACCCAAAAATTAAGCCCGCAAACTTGCAAAAAGGAGTAAAATAACAAACGTCAATGGAGAGCTTCTTTGCAAAGGGGAAAAGGCCAACTTAACCCTTTTACCCCGAACATTTAGCTGCTGACAGAAAGGGACATGTGTCAATGAAATCACTGTAATTCCTCAGCTGTCAAGTGTCAAGTGGAGCTTCCGTACATTACCGTAATGTAGGTAATATGTTCGAAACGCTCCACTTGTCGTCTGAATCAGCTGGAATCACATCGCTAGTGCAAATGGCCGAGGAATTAGAGTAAGTTGGTTTATGCTATGCTTTATTTTTGCTGTATTTATCTGCCACATCTTGAAGGCTGTTCCATGAAAATAATGCTTACATTAAACTGGTCTGTGGTGCAAAAAAGGTTGGGGACCCATGCGAAAAAGTACTTTGAGACAACCTTTTTGTGATATTTGGATATACAAAATAGATTGAATTGAACACCGCTTGTTTTGTTTTGTTTTCATTTTAGAGCACAATCATGCAATACTATTTTTCTTTTTTCTTTAATATACAATATGGTACAATTGACCTGGTGTGCAATTCAAATGCTTTCATATCTACATGTATATTTACCTGATGTTATTTGCACAGGTCCTGGAACGCAACAGGAGAGGTCCTGGTAAGAAGTACATTATCCCAGGTGAAAAGTTCGACTTATCTGAGTGTTTTGTTTTGCTTAATGTAACTTATAATCCATTGGACCTTATAGTCTGTAAATACGGTATGCTGTTGGACACTGAAGGTTGGTCGTGGACTGGTTGCTTTCACTTTATGGTCGAGCTGGCATTAAACGTGTGGATGAACTTCGTTTCCAGAAACTGAACAAGTTTGGCTCAGAAGAACTCAACACATGGAACATAGACACGAGTAACCACCATGCCACAAAAGGCTGGAGCAACCTATCAGGCGTGTCGACTACCAGGTCACAACTTGGAGGAGTTCTCATGTCGCCAACCCTGATGTTCCTGCTGCCAGTGATGGTCATGGTTGGACTCTCATTGAGGGAAAGCTGGAGCCATTGTGGTTTGATGGCGACGCACTACCCCAGGCATTGATGAATATCCACCAAGAACCAACAGATGACAACCCCGACACTGACGATGAAGATTCCGATGATGATGATAATAATCCCATCAACGAAGTCCCCATCTATGAAGAAGTGATGATGAATGAACTGGTCTGAATGGGAGTCTTTGTAGATTAGACAAATATGATTTTTATGGAAACATTCCTGTTTCCTCTGAATGAGATTAACAATTAACATCGTGTTGAGTTACACGGTACTCCTTTTCTTACTTTGTATGGGTGCTACCTCCAATTTCTCAGAGTTGGTCAAACATAGGTTTTTAGAAAGACCAGAAATGGCTTCCTTGATCTGAAAAACATAGCATAACTGAAAAACACGACTAATGTATCAGTGAAAATATGTTATAATGACATAGTGCATCCCACTACAGTATTACCAGTCAGATTTGGATAATAGACATCCAAAGGCTTTACAGAAAAGTAGTTTTGCTCTGCCATGGAGGGGTGCATAAGGTCGGGTATTGGCTGGTGGCCTATTCACCAAGCCAGATACAATGTCATATTTAATGAGAGCTTTTAAAGGCACCAGGAAGCTGTTTCTCTTTTATATTAAGCTAGGATAATTGACTCTTGTCTCTGGCTTCAAATCTTCTTACAAGAAAGTAAAAAAGTGAAAATATTCTTTCGAAATTATTATCGTACGTTCACAAGAGAAGTTTAGTGTACCGTATTTTCCGGACTATTGAGCGTACCTGTCCATTCTGACCGGGTCTGATATGACGAGGCTTGGCAGCACGTAGCTTGCTAGCTTGTAAAAAGCTAATGAGCATTGTGCCACTGATACATGAACCACATCGATGTTTAAGCAGCAGGGTTCAAAGTCAGAAAAAAGTAGAGGCTTATAGTCCGGAAAATACGGTAAATAGAATTATTGTAGGTCTAAGACATGTGCAGCCCAGATTAGATAACATAAACTTAGCATGTTGAAAGTTAAAATGCAATCCTTCTAATATCAACAACTATCTTATTACCTCCCCATTTGTTGTTTGTTAGCAACATTACGGAAAAAACAACTAAACATTTCACCACAAGAGGGCACAGTGTTCAATCTATATCGTTACATCAACAGTACATCTGGATTAAAAATGTATAAAAAATTGGTCTTCGTAAAGGCTGAAAATCAGACTGATGACAGTGTGGTGAGTGTGTACATGTGTCCACTCATCAGCTGTGCCTTGTTATTGGTCAAACAGGACATCCTCTGTCTGTCCTCTCTGTAATTGTCATATCTCACTCACACACAAAAAGTACATGTGCCCATTAAATCACACAAACAACCCTACACACACAATAAAAATCAGAGGGCCCTACAGTATTATATCAAGTCCACACACACACATAGATGACTGTCCCTAATGTGTTCACATTAAGGCCATTAGAGGAAACATTATCTCTTTGATCAGCAGTGATTATAGCAGTCGTACACCAGAGCTGCCATGAAGTCCCTTTTTCAAATTCAGAGTGCTTTACCTCATCTGAGGGCAGCCGACCCTTCGCTGCACCACTGGAGAAACGTGAAGATTTAACTGAAAAGACACTGAATGAGCGAAGAAAATTCACCACCGCTGTTGAAAACTCCGAGCCCACAGTGAAAAACAGAGGCTAATTAGCCCGAGTTGTATGCCAACGCTTCGGCAGGCAACACCAGATGGTATCTCCATCTTTTTTTTTTCACGGGTAAAGAAGGTGTTGATTGACTCCATAGTACTGTACGTTATCCTACTCATTTCTTTGAAGGACTCTCAAACCTCAAACACGGCGCTCGGTGTTTCTGACATCAAAATCGGTTCCTCTCACCTGAGGCGCTTTTCATCCACTGATCCCACTTAACTAGATTAGCTTTGGAGGTTGCTATGGTAACCGGGAGGAGATACCGTTAATGCAAAGACGAAGACTGGTCAAATTGTCAGTGTTAGACGGAGTATTAATATCAAGAATGAATGCTTAGTTTTCTGTGCAACATTTTTCGTGAATCTCCGTCATGGAAATAATAAACATGAGGTGTTTTTCACAGATTTATAATGAGGTCACACAATTAATTACATGGGCAATTAGTCCGAACATAAATCCTCTAAATATCCTGTATCATGCTGCCTATTTGCATGAATAACATCTCAGTGTCAGAAGCTCTCAAACGGATCCTTTCTGATCCGAGCAGTCAGAGACACATCACAGCTACAGACATCATACCTAATTAGAGCCTCTCAAATTTAAATATGTACCGCTCAGAAATTAGTAACTGTTGCCTCTCTTGGCTAATGTCTTCATGAATTCTAAATGAACACTGTTAACAGGGTCTGGGGACATGTAATTGGCTGAGGGATGTGTCCTGGGTACTGCTAAAAACTCCCCTGCTATGAACAGTGTAATTATGAAACCAAATCAACCATAAAAAACAGCCTTAAAAAACGGGCAGTTAAATAAATTCATAATGAAACTTCATATCAACAGGAATAATGATATAACCTTTCATTGTAAGAAAATTTGGGCGTAATTGTTCATTAAAAGTTTGAGGTTTTTTGTTTTTTTTTCAGTCCAGTCCAATTCAGTTTCACACTATACATGGTAACTTATAGTTGGTAGATAGTACACACCTATATGGATTTTTTACACTGGACATTTTTGCTTTTAATAGCAGAAAAACAACTGAACCATGTGCATCCCATTCAGGTGATCTGGTTTCAGGATGTGTGTCTGGTGACTCACGCTCCATTCAAGTGGATGGAGCTCATGAGCTTGTGATTAGGACATGGGAAGTCAAGTCACACAAAATATTTGGTGTTCAAGAGGTAACATCAGCCATATGACATGACAACACTGCTGCTAGGGAACAGCCAAATGGACTCCAAAGGACTCCTTGTTATTTAGTATCACCAGCAAATATTCACAGATGTCACAGAGGCTAACAATTTAGCAAGAGGGTGATGTCATGCAGTAAAATGGAAAACAAAAACATAAAATGAGGCAATATTGAAACATTCTCAGACACTTTCAGATGTAATTATGAAGAAAAACTCCACATGACATCAGAACACAATATATTGACTAATAATAGTACATCTGGTTTTACTCACAGACTGAATACAGAATGAACTAATCTAACATGATGTTAGCTGTTGGTTTGTGGTAACTTTGAAGTTAGGAGTTTGATATGTTAGTTTGTTTTGGAGCCAGAAGTGACCATATTTGGATATGAAGGGAGAAGTGAGGAAGCGGGTCTGACCCTTGAACGTGACGACACTGCCTGACACTCAATCCAACTAACCCTCCTTTAAATCTTCCTCTTCTCTCAGCCTGATATCCACTTAATGATAAATGATTTCCAGATGGACATCAGAATGACTTGTGGAAAAAAGACTATTTCAGGATTGAAAATAAGGAATTCTGAAAATCACTTAATTAGACCCACAGTTTTTTGGAGCCACATCTAGTGGCCAGTGGGAGCATTGCACCTGTTTGCACTTCCACATTGACCTTGTTTTTGAGACCTGGTTACTTTATGAATCTTTATTTACAGTCTTTGGTTTTACTGGAGTCAGTATGTTTGCAGCTAAGGGCTCTGCATGCCGACAAAAGCAGGAAAAAAAAAAGTCAAGATGTAAACAATGCCAATTCAGACTTTTTAAAGGATTGGCTTTTCATTTGTTTAGAAGGAATCACTGCAGTAAGTACTTTTGCCATACCTGAGGACACATGGCTTTTAGTAACTGACAGTATGTGTCACTTCTGTTTACAAGACGCTTTTTCATTATATATAAAAAAGTTGTTTTCTGTTGAATCGTGCTATTATTTACTGGCCGTAATTTCCAGACTATAATTTCGGTCGCTACTTTTTTTCACAAGCAACGATGCAGCTAATTTATGCATCTTTACAAGCTAATGAACTTCATGCTGCCGATACATTTATCCTTGTCACATCAGACCAATGAAATTACTGAACAGGTCACAGTGGACCAATGAAATTGTTCGAATAAATTCAAACACGCTCACACTAATCTCTTCAGATCAGTCATTTTGCTTCATGCACACACCCTCATCATGGAAAACTCATGAAGAAATGCATATGATGCAGCTTTCAAGTTAAAGGTGATCGATCTAGGTGTTGAAGAAGGAAATAAAGCTGCTGCACTAACCTTGGCATCAGTGAATCAATGGTGAGACGTTGGAGACGCAGCGTGATGAACTGATTCAATGCAAAGAGACGACAAAAGCTTCAGAGGTAAGAAAAGCAGATGATCCGAACTTCACGTCAAGAGTGAGAATATCGCTGATAAATGTCGCAAGAGCCGCTTGCAGTCGGATTAATCTGCATAAATAAATAAACACAAGCACGTGGACCTCTGTAGTGGTCTGTTGGGTGTATGGATTAGATGGACCTCATAGCGGTCCATACAAAGGGTTAACACTGGTATGAACATTTCAGCCATCATTTGAGACTGGTATGTACACATCCATATGGTCCTTAACCAATTCTATGCCATTGCACCTGTGGCTTATAGACAAGTGCGGCCCATATATATGTGTACAAATTTCTTTTTCTTTTAAAATTTAGTGGGTGTGGCTTATATTCAGGTGCGCTTAATAGTCCGGAAATGATAGTAATAAAGTCTTATATATTAGTCTACTACTGAACAATTGTTGGTTCCATATCAATTTGTTCTTCATGTCTTCCTATGACTAAAGTCACTATGTGTGACATGCACAGCTACAACCTTTAGCAGTTATAATGAGAATAGACTTCATGGTGAAGTTGGAGTAAACAACATTCATGTTTTCAATGATGCTCAATTTTTGAGTGAAAGGAGAAAAGTAGTTATAAGTTAAATGAACTTTTTATGTAGAAAAAAAAACATTTTAGACACAATTTATTATTCAAAGCCAGAGTCCTTTTAACTGTTGTCATGGATGAGTGGAGGACAGCCTTTAACAAAATGCTCTGCTTTGAACAGCATGGAGAATCTTAACAATGTATGACAGGGGGAAATTTTAACTTAATGTGAGCCTCAGAAAGAAAATGTTGGTGAGGGTCGAGGAAAGGTTAAAGCTGGCCCTGCTGACAGGAGCCAAGTCCCATCAGATGCAATTATCCGGCTTGTGTCTGTCTGGCTAATTACTGTAACTGCTGGGTGCAAAAAGCCCATCCACAGCCTGGTGTTACATGCCACACAGTTGGCTGTAAAGTGTTGAGCTCCGCTTCAGAGTGGCCAGTCTTTAGAGGCCCGATGGAGGAAGAAGCAGAAGAAGCAGCACACACATTTTAGTAAGCATGTCTCTTCTTGCATTACTACATTTATGAATGTATATCTGTGGACAGGCATCTGAAGATAAAGCATCACATGTTTTATTCTCTTTCATCTCTCTCTTGATCCTTGCTCCCTGGCTGTTCAGTTGTTACTTGGAGTCTGAGAACAAGCTCTGATGAAAACAATTGTCCAAATAGAGCGAATCCTGATTTGAATGTCAGTCAGTCAGTTTTCTTGTTCACCCCCGGTGCCTCCACAGTGGTTCTGTACATACAAATCAACTCGACAACATTTTCTAGCAGCTCATGTTTTCAGTCAATTCACCAAAAGTCTATTTTTTTTGCGAGTATCTGTACTTTACTGGAGTTTGTTATCCCCCAAGCTACTTTATCACTTCGAAACACTAGAAACAACTCAAACAAAAGGCATAATCCAATTCATCTAATTGGCTCCGACTTCAGAAAAGTGTTGGTACGTTGAGGTTTAGTTGGATGAACAGAGAGAAGTTGTTTGATTCTTAAGAAAAGTGGTAGTTACCGTGGAGCAGACATGAAAATCTAACAAAAATGTAACACAAGAAAGCAATAAGAGAGCACAAATCTTTGTCAAGGCATAATCCATGTCTGGTCTCCACCAAATTGTCTCAGATTTTCGACACTGACATCCTGCGTGTGTGTGAAGATGTTCAAGAAAATCCATTCAAGTACGACAAAGTTAAGATTTTTTTCCAAATATCTATAACTACGATAGACTGTGTTTAGAGATGGATGAAGCAACTGGGTTTCAAAATTGAGGCCAATGTGGAAGTGCAAAAAATAAGTGGCCACTAGATGCTGACTCCAAAAAACTCTGATATCATTACAGTTAATTCTTCTTCTCAGTGATCTGGTGGTCCATCTGAAAATCATTTCATCATAAGTATGATTTAGAGGTGTGGTTAGTTTTTAATTGACAGCTCTGTTCTACAACGAGACCAGCTGTGAACTCCAGTCTCATACACATTGGACAGTGTCCTCAGGTTCAAGAGTCAGCCCCTCCTCCTCACTCCTCCCTTCATATCCAAATATGGTCACTTCTGGCTCCAACAAAACAACATGGTGACATTCAAATACCAAACTCCTGTCTTCAAAATGTGGGTCCACAAACCAACAGGTGACGTCATGAAACTTTGTCCATAAGTAGGGTTTACGCATATTGGGTCTTAAAATGTCCTAAAATGTCTAAAATCCAATAATTTCAATTAAAGGCCTTAAGATGTCTAAAATTCACATAAAATAAAAATGTCTTAAATATGATTTAAGTGGATGGCACAACCAGCTAGTGGGCTGTGTGTGCACCGCGGTGTGTTACAGGCTACAGGGTGTGGAAAACGTAACCCTTTTACCCCAAACATTTAGCTGGGGGCAGAAAGTGACAATCAAATAGCCATAATTTTTCAGCCATTTGCATTAGTGACATGATTGCAGCTGATTCTGAAAGCCGACTAATGGAGTTTCCATAAAATACCATAATGTCAGTAATATATACAAAACGCTCCAATGTCAGCTTTCAGAATGAGCTGGAATCACGTCACTGGGGCAAATGGAGGAATTAGGGTAAATTGATTTATGCTAGTCACTCTGTATCTCTAGCGATATGCTTGGTTTTAAAGGGTTTGAAAAAAAGCCCACAGCAAAGCCAATGTCAGGATCTGGTGCTCCGGTTCCTGGTGTGTGGGTGTCCATGTTTTGTCTGTGTCTGTTTTGTGTTGTCCGTGTTTTCCTCCCTCCCCTGTGTTTCCCTCTCCAGGTTGCGCGGCTGACTCTGAGTGACTATCAGGAGAACTCGTGTCACCTGGGGCTGATTAACAGGCAGCCTATTTTAACCTGGGCTGCCAGATGATCAGCGCCAGTCTGTTGTCTTCTAGCATCGGTGCCGTGCAGCCTGGGTCCCTCCCCGAAGTCTCCAGCCACTGGATCACCGCCTTCCGTCCCCTCGGCGGTCAAGCTGGTTCCTCCGAAGAGACTCTCCTCGCTGGCGGTTTCCCCCCCGCT
>OOFC01024975.1:5470-24269 GCA_900323345.1 Pseudochromis fuscus | reverse complement strand
TAAGCCGCAGGGTTCAAAGCGTCGGAAAAAGTAGCGGCTTATAGTCCGGACAATACGGTATTTCCAACTCCATTTGTCACAGTTCAAAGCTACATGAACAGCTGTTTTATTTTTTTCCCCGAGGTAACGTCAGTGACGTAGTATTATCTTTTACCAACAGCAAGGTACAACAGGTAGTGCAACTTTTTATCACGTAGTTAGTGCATCACAAACGTGGAGGGAACTTTCCCTGATTCAGTAAACACGTAAAAGAAACAGTCTGATACCACTACGGTAAATCAAACATTAGTGCAATCACAATATACGCCCCCTGACTACGGTAGCCATAATTAACCAATATTGATCCATATATAAGGCGCATCGGATTATAAGGAGCACTGTCGGTTTTTGAGAAAATTAAAGGCTTTTAGGTGCAGCTTATAGTGCGGAAAATACGGTAGTCTGTTTAGTTAAATCTAACAGTCTAAGTTAGCAGCTCAGATGTGAGAGCAGAGTCCTTGTTAACATGGTTTTGTTCTTCGTCTCACAGAGGGATCGGGAGGCTTCCAGGTAGCACGCCACAGTCTGAGTTACATCCAAGAGATCGGCAATGGCTGGTTTGGCCAGGTGAGACTGGTTTGATTTGTCTTGGAAAACAAGAACAGAAAATGTTTTGAACTTGTTTGATTATTCAGTACAGCCCTTACTCGGCAAATCCTGAAAGCAGCAGGTATCATCTGTGCCACAGGCTGGTTTTCCACTTTAAATCCATCACAGAGGGTTTACGCACAGATCGCCTCTTCCTTCCTACATGTTTTTATTTCTCCACGGTTGTTGTAACCCCTTGACCTCTTCGTTTATATTGTCAGGTTCTTCTGAGTGAAATCTACACAGACCCAGGAGGCACACGAGTGGTCGTGAAGGAGTTAAAAGCTAATGCAAGTGCCAAGGAGCAGAATGACTTCCTGCAGCAGGGGGATCCATACAGGTAAACACAGACCTTCAGAGGCTTTTTTCATCATGTATCTGAGTTTTTTCTGATTTATGTTTGTGTGTGTGTGATATTTACCTCGGCTGCTTTTTTGTAAGTGAGTGTGTGAAATGATTTGCGCTCAGTAAACATGGTAAAAATAGCTGTATGACATCACTGTAATGTTAGCAGCACCCTCTACCTTCTCTGTTACACACTGCATCAGGCGTAATGTCTGAAATCATACAAGAGTTGTTAAAAAAAGATCAAATTTAAAGCCTGTCATGTAATTTTGTTTTCAGAGTGTTGCAGCACCCAAATATCCTCCAGTGCCTCGGACAGTGCGTTGAGGCCATTCCCTTTCTGCTGGTTTTTGAGTACTGTGAAATGGTGAGTGATCACATGTTCTTCAAAATGCATAAAAAAAGGTGCTGAAATTGTGTTTGAATTGATATTATTGAAAACTAATCCCCTGAGAATTAGTAATTAAATCCTCATTTGTAAATCGGTCATCCACTTTCTATTATTTAACAAACAGTGTTTCTGTCCTAGTGTTCAGTGCTTGACATATGGTTGTACTACTTGGTATTTCAGCACCTCCACACTTAGAAGACTTCATTAATGGAGAAGTTTAAGAATGAGCCTCTGTCAATCTGTTAATCTCACAAATTTTTAGACCCATACCCTTTAAAAATCTGCCCTTAAACCATCCACAGGTGACCGTCTTATTGACTGCTCTGACTCAAAGCTTACGCTCACTCTCAGATTAGCTCCCTCCATGTCTCCTGTCTTATTGAAGTTACTCAGACTCCATCACACCAGTTGATTTATTCACTGTTTTGTCTTGATCTGGTCTAAATGGACCGTGTCCGACTGAAGCTCCCTCCCTCCCCTTTCTCCTCTGTTGCTCCTCCCTCTTCCAGTCAGAGTCACATAGTTACTCTAAGCCTGGGACTTCTCACATTCCCACCTCGCCCAGTAAAGCAACAAGCTCCATTTACACTCCTCTGGTGTCAGCTCCACCAGTTGCTGTGTTTGTGCATTTTTATGGCCAGCACCTTGTGTTTGTTGGAGACTGCTGAGAGCAGTCTAAAGTAAACCAAGCTGTTCCTGAAGAAACCTACGAAGTGCACAGTGGCAAGAAACCAAAAGTGAAAACATGCACCACTTCCTTGTCTGTTGGATTTACCTTTTTATAGGACGAACTTCATATAATGTTGGGCGTTAGTTGTGCAAACGTTGCAACCTGGTGATATGAAACATTAAAAAATAAAAGTAAATACATTTTTGCTGTTGAGGTGACACAGATGCTTTGAATAACTACGCCTCCGATTTGGTCCAATTCCCCTGACCTGGTAACGTGTCCAGCAGCGCTCAGCTCAGCTCATCCTGCCAGACATTGCATAACTGTGTTGGGCTGAGGGTATTGTCAGCTGCCCGGGCCTGGCAGATGTCCTGGCATTGTGGTCTTCCTCAGCCAGCTCTCGTAATGTCTCTGACAGCACATGGAAATGAGTCAAGGTGAATGACTTATCGCAAGTGTGTGTGAGTCATTAGGGAGGATAGCGTGATGAAGAGTAGGTCCTGTTTGTTGAAGGCGATAATGTGTGAGGGTAGCGCAACTGAGTGATGTCTATGCTTGTTATTCCCTCGCTCGATGAAGAGTTTTCAGGGCTTCATCCACGTGGCATCTCGTCTTACACAATAAGTACCATTCAATTTGCTCCTAGTGTTTCAAAACGACACTTTATGTAGAAACAAGTGTTAAAATGTCTCCATTTGTATTTAAAGTAAAAGGACTGTCCTGGCTTCTTCCTACTTGAGGCCACGTCAGTCATCTGCTCGATGTCGAAACACGAAATGCGACACTGCAGCTGCGCAGTGGACAAGGTGATTCCCAAAAACTCAATATACTGTGACGTTCCCCCTGACAGGCTGTTGATTGATGGTGGTTTTTCCGTCCTGTATCACCCGTGCTGGGTAACCCTGACTCAAAGCATTTTAGACATCAAAATACATCCAGCAACTGGTGCAGGGGCCTCAGAATGTCACATACCGTAGTGTGAGTGACAGCTTCTAATGCATGGATCTTCTGCCTGGTGCCTGGCCAACATGTTAGTCAGACCCGTCTCTGGTTCAGCGTCTCAGACAAGAGCCAGCTGACTTTGGAAAGTCGCTGATCTCCAGTATTTATTACAGGAGTTACAACGGCAATCAGTGATCTTTACGTTATTGTTGTGGTATTTTTAATATATAGATTGCTGACTGTGGTATGTCATTATGCATACTGAGCATTAGAATTCACCTTGTGGGTAAGTTTGCCCTTATGTGTATATTTTTTTTCCTGTAGGGTAATTAACTGTACTCTTTGGTTCAACTTTTTTTTTTACGGTCTTTGAGTTTGTTTCAGTAGCCCACCCACTGTGATTTTTCATAACTCAATCATGTGGTGGCTGAGCTGGATGTGAATCTGTGTGCTGGGAACTTGGCACATTCTTGCTACTCACAGGCCAGACACAAGATCTAATTGTTTTGGCCTTTCACAGTTAATGTTATTTAATTAACAGCATTGCATCCCCCCGGAACCCAAACCTAATCACCTGCTGTGGAGCATTGACAAATAAAGACAGGCACGCGGTATCACTTACCATACATTGAATATAGCTTTTCAGTGAAGACCCCGTCCCTTTCCCTACCCAGAGCTGTGCGGTTTGTTTGTTTGTGTGTATGTGTATGCAGAGGTGAATGTGGATGAAGCAAACAAATAGTGCTTACGTAAGACGACTGATCTAAGCTGCTTGTAGAAAAATAGCTCAGGGAAAAGTAAACCCTTTGTAAACTCACATACACAGCAGCACCCCAACACACTGAGGGAAGCTCAGTAACTACATGTGACATGACATTTTATTTAAAAGAAAAAAAACAACCGCCTGATATTATGCGACCTTGGCATGTACACAGTATGTTCTGAGCAGCTCATTCCTCAAGGGAGCTCCGTCCTGATGGCTCATCAGGAATCTCTGCTGTTCACTCTCCATAGTGAACATGATCTCAAACGCACACATTGGCTTCACACACTCTGACTTCAACACAACTGTGCAGCACAGTGTTTACTGTTTCAAGTTGTGATTATTCAGAATTAGCTTTGCATCCCATTGTAATAGATCATGTCAGAACAGCTCTGAGTATAGTATCCAGCGCCTGTATTCAGTTAGTCACCACCATTGTGCTGCACAGTTTGTAGTTTGAAGGAGGACCACAGGTGTCCACAGAAATTCCCAGTCTGCCCCGGGTTGTGAACCTGCACATGGCTGAAGCCAGTGTTGTTCTTCAGATTGAGTCCAACCACAAAGACCTTCGTAGGTCTGTGATCTCATCAGAGACACGTCTTTGTTCCAGATTCACTTTCATGTATTGACTTGTCACTGCCCAGTCATCATGTCACACTGGTAAACTAACTTCACCGCAAAAAATCAGGGTCTAAATATTAGACATAAACATTTATTTCAAGAAAAAAATACTTGAAACTAGTGAAATTATCCGCCCATGCAGCAAGTTAGTTTTACTTGATGAGAAATCTTTGCTACAATTGTAATCTCTTACTTTACCTTGTTACTGGTTCAGTACAGCTTGAAATTAGCTTTAAAAACTTACTAAGAAGAAGCCAGAAATAATTTGCTTACAATAGGACATATTTCCTTTGGCAAAAAAATGCTTGACAAAATTTTTTTTGCTACTAAAAATGTGTCTAAATTTCTGGAAACAAGCTTTTTAAAACTTGCTAAGATTTCAGTTTTTGCAGTGTTCTTACAGTCTAACATACTGCTTCTATTATCTCATGTGTTTCTTTATTGTGTTGATGTGTAATAAAAGCTTCCCCACGCAGGGCTACTTGTACTTTTCTACCCTGTACCCACTATTTTCTGGCTCAGAAACTCAAAAGCAGACAACCACAGTTTATTTCACTGATCAGCTGGACTCTTTTATTTATAAATCCCTGTGACACAGCATAGAGGTCCATTAAACAGTGTTACCCTTATTTGGTTCTGTCACACATCAGCAGTGAGAAGTGCTGAGATGACAGGAACAGGTGAGGCTGCTGCCCCTGTGTGGCCGTCTCTGCACATTGCATCAAATTAGGACCTCTTGTTAAAGTCCTCCTATTGCTATAATACAAATAATGTTGTATTGTTCGTATTGAATGATTCTGTTTGATATTGATGAGCTAATGGAGCTGTGTGTGTTTGTCTTTGTGTGTGTTTGCAGGGCGATTTGCGGGGCTATCTGTCTCAGCAGGATTGGATGTTCAGAAACGCTGAGTTGCTGCAGCTGCAGAGGATGGCCTGTGAAATTGCTGCTGGTGTCACTCACCTTCACAAACACAACTTCCTGCACAGGTAGCACTTCAGGACTGCAACACTTAAGCAAGCTCACAGAGTTTTGATCCACTAAGCTAAGCATTGTGTTTTTCTTACCACTCAATAGAGCTGCTGTTTACAGTAATGCTGTACAGTCAGTGACAGCTAAACACAAAAACATTGTGATTGTGTAATTGAACTGCATCTTGTTGTATTTTTTAATAGAGAAAAAAGTAAGTATATTATTTACTTTCGTCTACTTCTACTTAAAAAAAAATCTCATATTATATATCAATTTAATTACATTTTAGTTTTCATAATATTAAAATTACATCTTGTATCATCAAATAAAATAGAAATATTGCTGACTTGAATGTTTAAGTCAGGCATATTGTTTATATGATAAACAAATAGTAAATTAACAAGGTATGTAAATGTCACGTGGTAAGTACACAGTCATAAACATTGCATGATATGATTATGAAGACGTCGGTCAACTGTTAGTTTTACTTTAGTGCTGACTGTCCAACCAGTCTCGGGAGTACCAGTGTTCTCCAAAAAAGGTGTGTACAGCAGAGAGGCTGCGTTTCATTTTCATTTTTACCCCAGCCAGTACGAGATGTCTGGCTTCCTGCCAGCAGGGGTACAGGGGGTGTTGGGAACTCGGGGCTTGGGGGGCAACATACGATGCTCTGCTCATCAGCTCTATTTTGCATGCTCAGAATAAGCTCAGAGGGTTCCAATTACACAGCTCCCATGCATTGCCACAGTGTCAGCTGTCCACTGCCAGAAGGATATGATGATTCTGCTCTTTGCATGTAAAAGGATAGCCTCATATTGGGACTTGTGTTTTAATCCTTGTTACAACTCAAGGAGGTCTACAAGCTCCCTCCTATACGACCTTATTTAATTTACAATCGTAAAAATATTTCTGTGGCACTTTTAACCACAAAGAAAGTCCCAAAAAAAAAGGTTACACAACCTGGGTGACGCTGAGTACTGCCACATGCTGGTAGAAATGTACGAGAGGTTGGTCCAGCACTACAGACACAAAACCCTCAGGACGAGTGTGGGTTGATATCCAAGGATGAACTGTAGTTTTAAAATGCAACGGGTGAGAATGGGTCTGAAAAAGCCATGAATACATTGTCATTCAGAAACTGGTAGGAGGACTTTTGTAAGCCATAGGGTAATACCTCTTTTCTTTGACATATGTTCGGTTTATCATTAAACTCTACGTGGTCAAATAATTATAGGTCTGTTTATCAAAGTCTTAGTCCACAACCAAGAGTCTTTAACACCAGTTTGTGTTTCAAATCGGCTCTTCCACTTCTCCTTTTTTTCAGACTAAGTAATTTTCACACCATTTTCCACATACATTTCTGTTTCTTAATTGCTCTTTAACTGTGTTTTCATTGATGAGTGTATAATACCACTGTGACTTAGCTGGAGAGCTTACTTTTGGATTAACAAAAACTTTCAATGCTGAGTAGTTCAGATTGGTCCAAATGGAGAAATACAACGAAATATGTTACTTAGGTTCACATTTTACCAATTTAAATATTTAATCTAATAACAATGGTATGATTTTGAAAGTTTTAAGAAACATAGTGGTAAATACACATAGTTTTAAGGGTTGGTGATCATTAGCAGTTCCTGGTTGGACATAATAGTTTTGACCCCAGTGACATTGAAAACCCATAATGTGTAGTTGTTTTAGTTTCCTTTTGATCACAGATGAAGTAAAGAAACTGTTCAGTGTATGACTGTCTCATGCTATGGAAGGGATCACTGCCACACCATTAGCCTTGTAGGGTGAAGATGTTGGGCTTGTTTCCCTGCTGCTGTGTTACTGTATGTCCAGCCGTCAGCCAACAGCAGAGGACAGGGGAGTTTAAAATACATCTCCATTTATCTTACAAGGGTTTCAGTGGGTCTGACAGTAGCCGAGCCATGTGCATACAAGAACACTGGTGTCAGCAGTGTTTGTCATTGGGTGGATAAAAAGAACTTGGAAATTGTGCACAGCGAGTGCGACAGGGCGAAAGGGAAACCCAATGCCTCCCTCGTCATTCGGTGTGAATGAACTGCCATATATCTGCTTAATGTGCAGACGGAGCCTCGGCGCTTGTTACGCCCTCCCCTGGCAGACCAACAAAAAGTCTGCATCTGCCGTGTTTCCCTTTAGAAACTATATCCTGCTGCTCAGTGCCTGAGTCAGGAATAGCCCCTGGACGAGTCTTGTTGCAATGTGAAGAGCAGGGCACAATAACAAGGCCCCGGTGCTAATTTCCTGTAGATCCCCCAATTTATTTGTGATCCCTGACAGACTCCCTTTTCTTTGATTCTAGTCTGTGGCCGTAAGAGTAGGTGGTAGATTCCTTGTGGATCATGATCAGATTGATTTTGTACAGCTGAACCATGGTCTATGATAATCAAAATAAGTTGCAGGAATTAACGAAATATTTTTATTACAGCGATTCACAGTGACCATAAACGTGTAAAAATGATCTCATCTCCTCAATGTGTGATGCTGATGTTTTTGTCCATGCTGTCGTAGTGATTTGGCTCTGAGGAACTGCTACCTGACTGCAGATCTTACAGTCAAAGTGGGAGACTATGGAATTGGACCCTACAGATACAAAGTAAGCACAAGCGTCTTTCTCCTCACACCAAGAAGGTTCTCAAAAGATCACAAGAGAGTCAATGGCTGAAGTTTAAAAATCACATGACATCCAGTTCAGTACTACAGGGGTGAAGGTGCCTTTCTATAAACCAAATCTCCTCTAACTTTACCTAGATTTGTCCTCCAAAGCACCAATAGAGTTCTGATCAGCAGTCCAGTCCAGTACATTGAAGCATTGCAGAAGGAATACATTTAATATGTAGGATTGTGTTTAGTTTCTGTTTCTGTCAAAAAAAAAAAAAACCCTGTTGTACTGATGTCTGGACTAAAACTCATACCCTGTAACTGTGAAGTACTTGTTTTCTATCTGTTGTACTTCCTTCTAAAAATGGTTCAACACAACCCCACTTTAGTTAGCTGATATCAAAGGAGTAGCTGTTTGGTAGAGTTTAAGTCACCGTCAAAGTCTGTGGTTGTGCAACCAGCCCCAAATGACCTGAGAGAAAGTTTCATCAGAGGCTACGCAAGTGTGTCCTTTGATCAACTGTATATTTCTTTGAAGAATTAAAGTCGTCCCCTCGTGTAACTTAACACGCTGCATATGTCCGTGGCAGTTCTGTCTGCTGCATTCCCTAAATTCTGCTGATCTGTCAGTTTGGCTGTCTGAATTTAATACTTATAAGATAAGGTCACCCAGTAAGTCTATTTCTGTAAAGAAAGGAGGAGGCAACATGAGAGTACACAGCCTCAATGAGGGCTAACAAGCAACCCAGTTTCTCCACTTGTAGTTGTTTGCACTGTTCTTAGAAAGTGACACAGTTTGGAAAAAAAACCCAATATTGTTTTCTATCCATGTTACTATAGGAGGACTACATCATCACAGAGGATGATGTGTTTGCACCCCTTCGCTGGCTGGCTCCTGAGTTGGTGGGCGAGCGCCACGGGGGTGTGATAACTTTGGAGCAGACCAAGCCCAGCAATGTGTGGTAGGTAGAGATTTCAGCTCTGCACTAAAAGAGGACATTTTTTTTAATGCCCATAAGACATAGTGATAGTGAGGGAGCCTGGTTCTAACTCAAATAGATGTATTTAATCTGACACCCTTGAGGCAGAATTGACGTTTACGATTAAGGAAGACCTTTGAGATTTATACTGCCTTATTACATAGAATCAGATATAATAGATCTTCAAGCTATTATGGTACATTGCTCTGTAGTACACTTCTCGATTACTGCTGAGAAAACAAGCCCCCTCGGCAAATATTAGAAGCTGTAAATTCCAGACGATTCGGTTCATTGCCAAAAGAGGAGGAAAGACACTGACACCGCACCAATTAAACATCTCTTCACACTGTGTAGTCTTTACAAGACTCCCTGACTTCACCACAGACCCGCCCCAGTCATAAACACAGGAGTTACGGTTATAGTCCTATTCACAAGACCCTGATCTCCCCCTGAGTAATCATTAGATATATAAAATGCTGTGTAAATAAAGGGGAACTTTTTCCATTGCTCAAGTGTTTACATTTGGTTTGTAGATTATTTCACATTGCTTAGCTTGAACATTCATAACTACTATTAACGTTCATGGTTTTGAGTAAAGAGCTTTGGATCTGTCCTGCAGCTGATGTCAGCCACTGTTATACATGTCTGCAGGGCCTTGGGGGTCACATTGTGGGAGCTCTTTGAAAATGCTGCTCAGCCGTACCCACATCTGTCTGACCGGGAGGTTCTCAATCACGTGATCAAGGAGCAACAGGTCAAACTGTTTAAGCCACAACTGGAGCTTCCTTACTCCGATAGATGGTGAGTATCAAATACTATCGTAGAACTAATATTGTGTCAACAGCACAGTTTAAATTGAAGTTGTGTAGATATTTAAAATGTATATTGTTGTTTTTCCTGTAATTGCAGGTACGAGGTCTTGCAGTTCTGCTGGCTATCCCCAGACAGACGAGCCACAGCAGAGGAAGTGCACCGACTGCTTATTTATCTGCGCATGCAAGGCCAGAAGGACATAGAAGAAGATTTTGAGCAACGCTGGGATGCACTCAAGCCTAACCCCTCCACACGGCAGACCACTGTTAGCCATTCCTCTTTCCCAATTTTGGAACAGTTTGCCGATGACGCCCTGCGACAGGAGATCGATGAAGTTCTTACTGTCACTGAAACAAGCAAAGGTCTCAGCTTTGAGTATGTTTGGGAGGCGGCCAAGCACGACCACTACGACGGTAACCATGGGCGTTCAAACATGGACACAACGTTGAACTACCACAGCATGTTCTTCCCCGTTTCCAGTGAAGACATCCAGGCCCATTTCCCCGATCCTTTAACCAGAGCGGCAGGGGCAGAAAGCGGCAACACTCCTTCAGGAATTCCCGGGATTGTACCAGTGTTCGATGCACAAAAGCCATCGAATGGGAATGAATATTATATACAGCTAGAGGAGCAAGGAGAGAGCACTGTTGGGGAAGATGGTCATAGGGGACAAGACGTGGGATTTAGTTCAAGCAGGCAAGACTTTGTCGTTCTCCAAGATGTCCGTCTGGATGAGTCTAGCACAGATGCCGACTTTTTCCATCAAAGCATCGACTCAAAAGATTCATATTTACCAGACAGCCACATCTGGTCATCGCTTGAAAATGACAGTCCATACCACACCAACATTTTCAATGAAGAGGGGGCAAAGCAAGAGGACTCTCCTACCTGGAGACAGAGTTTTATGGAGCTTCCACAGCGCAATGGAAACCCTTTCCATGAAGGTGCATCTTTAGAGGTCCAGGGGATGAACGCAGATAAAAGCTACGGGGCATCTTTTTTAGAGGAGGCCAGTCATGAGACAGTTTCTTTGGACACAAAAGGCGAGAACACAGATGTGAAAAGGCTTCTTAATGCTGAAAAACTAACCGATAACTATTCGTTTCTAAAAGACCAGAGCCTGATGAAAGAGGGCTCTAGTTTCTCAAGCCAACAGCAGAATTTTCTTTCACCTGGTTTAGTCCACGAGCCAGAAGATGCATTCAAAATGAATTCATGGGACAACCTTGAAACTTTAGGCAGCTTAAACACAGCAGATAGTTATTTAAAACCTGCAGCAAGTAGCACATCCTCAAGACACAAACTTTTAAACTCTCCAAGTACCACCTTGGGGGAGTTCTGTCCGTCTCTGGTAGAAAATGAAACACTGGTGCCTTCCATTACAGTGGTCGCAGAAGATAACACAAGCAACGAGCTGCCAGTTAGAAATAGTTCTTCCATCGAAGACCTCGGTCTGCTGCAGTCCTCAGACAGAGGTGTAGACTCTGGTTTTGATTCTACCTCAGAAAAGTTTGAGGTTATCATTAGTCACGCTGATGGCCACACCCCTACATTTTCTGATAGTGCCACTACAGACTCATTGTGCACAGATGCCAAAATCCCCAGCCTTGAAGATGACCGTGGAACCTCAGATGATCATGCTCAGCCCATAGGAAGTAAAACACCTGAAAACCTACAAGTGGAAACACTGTCTTCAGACAATGGACACATTGAAGACCTAACAAGTAATGATCTGTTGAGTGAGCTAATTGAAGATGGAGATATCGAACTGGAAACCACTCTGTCTGATCATGAAGAATCCTTTATGGATACTAATGGACGTCCTATTGTTAGATCTTCTCTCCTGGTGTCAGGTCCGTCTTTGGACCAGATCAGCCAAGACAGTTTACTGGAAGACAGTATGTCCACCACTGTCCCAACTGTAGACAATTCAGCAGAAACACCAGACTCTTTAGACTCTCTGGACATCCACAGGCTTGGAGAGCAAAGCGAGGAGCTGAATGCTCAAATAGCCCAACACAAACTCCAGCCTCCATACAAAATATCAGACAGTGGGTATGAGACTGAGAACCTGGAGTCTCCTGAGTGGAATTCACAGCCAAATGTCAAAGACTGTTCCCCTGTAAAAAATGGCACGAGTGCTACCAAAGAAGAAGAAGCAGAAGAACTCACAGCTGCGACAAATCTGGTCCCACCAAAAATCATCATCTCTGAGGTAGAGGGGGTGCTGGATACTCACCAAGAGGATCCCAGTGAGGAGCAGGAGGTAGAGCATGTATCTCCTGCAGAGGAGCCACTCATGGGCAGCAACTACAGAGACTCTGCCTACTTCTCCGATAATGAATCAGAACCTGAGAAGAAGGCTGAAGAGACGACTGCAGGAGGTTCAGTGGAAGTCACGTGGCTCAGGAACTCCTCCGACACGGTCAGTGAGGCTGCTGGAGGTCCAGCGCTGGAAGCTTACAAGGAAAAAGATATTGATTCTTTATTTTCTCTGCAAGAATCTTCTGCTGAAGCACAGGCAGAGGTTGGAGAAACACCTGATGCTCATGTTGGGGACAAACTCCCAGAGGCAGATTCACATATCACAGAGAACTGTGAGAGTGAGGTGACCACCAGCAGCCATAATGAAGATGGAAATAAACCAGAGCTTTCCAAGGATGCAGCTTTTTCTCAACTGGGCCCATCACAAGAGGTAGAAACCTCAATGCAGCCTGTCACCGCACCATCAAAACCAGTGCTAGAGAGCGCAGTTCACGCCAAACTAACCAGGACTTACGCCAGCGACGGTCATAAAATAAAAGAGCCGGATGTGGAGGGGCGTTACCTGGGGAGGCGGGATGGCTCTGGTTTGGATGGACACGAAGACGGCGTGGACGCAGACGAGGAGGATGAGAACAGCGACGACTCCGATGACGACATGCGCGCGTACCAGCTGCACAGCTCCAGCTCAGAAAGCGAGGACGAAGCTGTGCACACGGTGCCGCTCATTGTCTCTGATGACAGCAGCGCAAAGAATCTGAAGAGCTTGTTGAAACCCACGACGCTGAACATCGACTCATCTTCCCCGTTTCCTGTAAGGAGCAGCGCAGATAATCCCAAAAGAGCTGTGTCATTCTTCGATGATGTCACCGTCTACCTGTTTGACCAGGTAAAGTGTTAGCCTGCACTTTTTGTAACATCAGACTATGTGTAGGGATGGGTATCGTTAGGATTTTTATGAATCTGATTCTCATTTCGGTTCTGCTTATCGATTCCGGTTCTTAACAATTCTTTATTTCGATTCCAAAACCAAAAAACAGGAAGCCAAATGTATATTTAACATATTAATTTCCCATATGTGTTGCATTTTCCACGTTCGCTTCTCCGCTCTCTCTACTAAAATGAAGCCCCCTTTTTTTTTTTTTTTACATCACCCCTTTTCCACCAAACAAGAACGGGTGCTAGTTCCGGGCTTGTGCTAGACCTGGTGGTTAGTTGGTTCAGATCCCGTTTCTCCTATGAACCGGTTTGCTTTTCCAGTGGCAAGGAGCCAAGTTGGGGCTGCGTCAACGTAAAATGTTAGTACATCACTGCATAGGTAGCTGGTTCCCAACAACCGGCCGCTAGCAAGCTAGCTGCTGTTAACAAACTACTGTTACCCTGTTACTATCAGTCCATGAAAAAAATATTTTTTTCAGCGGATGTTCTAGTTACAACATGATTGAGTTAACAAAGCAGTGCTGCATTGCTACGTGCGGTATTTATTCAGTTTTGGGAAATCACGATGTCCTTACTGTTCGCATATGACGGCGAAGTGGCGGTGGAAACACAACAAACTGGTGCTAAGTCAGGAACTGGCCCCTAACTAGCACTGGAAGCTGTACATTGGAAAAGGGGTATTTTTCAACCCCTTTCCCCGGTCCATTTCCTGTTGCCATGCAGCGTCACGTGACGTGTTAGATACGTAACAGACAGGTCCTGGCAGATATCTAAAGTCCGTTTGCAGCTGTTGTGTAAAATGAGCGCATCTCGGAACCGATAAGCGGAACCGAAATTATAATTTTTTTATGGGTACCCGGTACTCACTAAATTTAATTTGGTTCCTACTTGGAACCGAATTTCGGTACCCAACCCTAGCTGTGTGTGGCCTACATTTACAAACATTTCAATGCTTTTTATTTCAGGAGACTCCCACTAAGGAACTGGGTGACCACTCCTCAGACTCCAGCAGTCAGGTACCAGAGTTCAGCAGCCCCGCGCCCACTGCCAGCTACCTGAACCGCTTCGCCAACTCCGAAAGCTCCACAGACGAAGAGGGTAAGGCCAACAACCTCCAGATGTGTGCAGCTGCTGAAATGTGTCTTTGCCATTTGACTCACTCATTAATATTTTACAGGTGGAGGTTTTGAGTGGGATGACGACTTCTCCTCCCCGGCGCCCACCCCGGTATCTAAGGCTTTGTCGTCCTCTGCAGCGTCGGGCTTCTCCTCCCCGGCCCCCGCAGTAGGGCGGGCGCTGGAGCCGAGCTGGACCAGCTCCTCGAACTACTCCCGTTTCTCCATCTCACCGGCCAGCATCGCCAGCTTCTCCCTCACACATCTCACCGACTCTGACATCGAACAAGGAGGCAAGTTGAGCTCTAAACCTGTATGAAGTTTACATAAGCTTAAAGGAAGATCTGTACCACACACTTTCATGTTTAAATAATCATTGAAGACATGTATAAACTCTCTTCTTCCTCTTTTGTTTCACACCAGGAAGCAGTGAAGATGGAGAAAAAGACTAGTGTGATAAATGAAGGGACCATTTATCGTCACACTACTGAGAAACAAAGTCAAACTCGCACTTTTTGAGAAATGGATACCGGCCGATTAAGGACAGACGACGCGGTGTGTGGGTGCAAACTTTGGATGCTTCTCTCAGGCAGAGCTGTTCTCAGTGGTTTTGGCCACGAGAACAATGGCTGTAAACTTGACTTTCAGCAAATAGGACAGACGAGGCCCAGTCCCAGTCTGAGCCACATCACCTCTCCAGCTCCATCAGTGTGTGCGATTTTTAATTCAGTGCAATTACAATTTGGAAAGAAAAAAAACAAAACAACAACAAATGGGCGTGGCTTCTAAATGTTTGCTTTAAAGACTCATCATGCGCATTCCAGGTGTTTGGCTGCTTCTTTTTGTTGTGTGTCTAAGTGCACTCCTTTTGCTTCACCAAAAAAAAAAAGTAAAAAAATAAAAAGAAAGAAAACACTTTATATTCTCAATGAATGAATTCAACACACTGGGCTGACAAACTTACCACTACAGCCACACAGGAATAAGCTCTTTGATTTCAGCAGAACTAAAACTGAAAAGCTTAATCTGTAATGTTCATTTTTGTTCCTTCATGTTGTGCGATTATTTCAGTGGTTGCCTTTTTTTGGAGGTTTTTTTTGTTTAATCACAATCTCCTAATTGGAGAGAAACTATGTGTGGTATCCTTCTGTAGCAGCATTTGAATAAAAAGGGTTGTAATTGTAAATGATTGCATAGGACGACACACTGTATATTCCTTTATGTGTGTTTTTAAAGTAAACTGAGGCGTCTCAGTAAGAACGGCGGGTGTTGTTAGACAAGGATTGTCATATCAGTCCGTACAGTGGTGGTGCAACTGTAAGACAGTTGTGAGGAAAAAAAAAAACAATAATTGATTTTTGTAAAGCTTTATTTTGTCCTCTGACGTGCAGGAGGTTGCTTGGATGGTTTTGTCTCATTTACTTGTCACTGGGTGTTATCGCAGTGCCTGTTGATGCTGTAGAGACAGCTGCACTCCTCCATTTTACTATCACTACAAAAAAAAATTTCAAATCACGTTTAGTGAGATTGTATAATAATAATAACAAAAAAAAGTGGGAGATTTTATTTTTAAATGTCAGGATGAAGAAAACAATGTTATGAGCTGTTTGTAAACAAATGTGCAATGAGTTTCATTAATTCGTTTAAATTTGTGTGAGTTCATAGGATGACCTGGCGAACGTGGTGTTTCTTCGGTAATGTGCAGGGACAAGGAATCACTACTAGAACAAAAAAAACGAACACTGCTGCTTTTATAAACTTGAGTGTCATGGACAGAGTTGTTTGCCTTTTTTTTTTTTTTTAAACTTTGTGTCAAACTTATTGAATCTGTTGAGATGGCATTTTCCTCCTAAACAACCCCGGTTTAGTTGCTGTTGAGCAGTTCATCATTGCATCTTATCATCTGCAGGCCGTACATTATCTCTGTGGCTGTGCAGGGTTGGTTGTGGATGTGTCTGTATCACGATCAATTTCTGTATAAAAGCATAATGCAAATAGATCAACACGTGCTTTTCCCCAGATGTTTCCATGTACAGCTGTGAACAAACTGTAGGTTATACAGTTACTGTGTGTGATATTTTGTCACCGATGACCAGATGAACAGCTGTACGTCACCTCCAGTAGATATGTCCATCTCACCTGCCCCATACAGAAGGCACTGTATCTTAGATGATGTTAACCTCTGTTTAAAACCAGCAGCCTGTGCTTCAGTTAAACTTGAACATCTATTTAAGGAAACTTTGTTTTATTTGACTACAGTATACATTTGCTTAATCTTGCACATTTGAGAAATGTAACTTAATGTTGAACTGTACTGATGTATATAAATGTTAATTTTTTTTTGTCTGTAAATGGGAAATAATGTAACTGAGTTATAGGTATGAGGTTTCATTTTGTAACTTAAAGCTGAGGTAAATCAGAGGAACATATCACAGTCATCAGCTAAAAGCAGTTAAATTAAGACACAAAAGCAGATGTGAATTCATTCTGTCCTTTAAACTTGTAGATTTTAAAAAATATTTTTACTTCATATTGATCATGCTTAGTGTAATTGAATGAAATGTTTATAATTACACTGTTTAATATGAAAATAAATGCAAATGAACTTCTAATTTAAGGTCGTTGTCTTGTGTTACTTTTTTGTTTTACTGTGCCGTTGAGATGCCACTTGGAGACCACAGTGGGGAGTAACCAGAGGGTGTGGGACAAACAGATGTGGTTCAGAAAGCTAACTGCTGGACAGCTGTTTCCCAGGATGCAAAGCTCTGGACAGGCTGTAGGTGTGCATGTGAGGCTTTGTTTCAATATAGTAGTAACAAAAATCCAGAAGTCCTCAGTGTATAGTTAATTCACAGGGCGGGTAAGTCCACCACAGAGACAGAAAACCATTTACGTTCATAGTCAGTTTACATTCAGATATTAATAACCTTTTTATATATCTTAAAATGTGTTTAGAGACATCCTGTAATATATTTGCAATAAGATGAGGATGAAACTACAGATTACACAGAGGACTTCAAAGTGTTGTTTCTCAAACTACAAAGCACAAACCTCCATGAAGGCACAACCCAGCTGTACTGATGCTCTAGACTGAACACTTGTCCTCTTGTGGTGAAACAGCAATAATATCCTGTTTATACTTTAACACGTTAGCCTTCACATTTCCACCTGGACTTTTTATATATTTTGATTTCAAATTGAACATGCAAAATCTAACATTCATGTGCAGTTGCAGTGTTTTTGTTCACTAAAACTCTAAAATCAAATTCTGTTTTTGTGTTTTTCTGCTATTCTTCCGTCTTCATCACAGTTATTACACTCTCACAACGGGAATAGTAAATCACCTACTTTGCCGGCTTCTGGGAGAGGCGCTGGTGAAATTACCGTAATGACACTATATTCACGGTAAAGTGCAACATCTCAGCTATCAGGAACCATTGGCATTTTTCAGATTGCGCAAACCGTGATATAATTACGGTAATCCAAAAATGCATGCCCAGACCTGTCGCAGAGGATCAGCTCGGAATTAAAGTGTGCGCGGCATGTGTTGCAAAGTGCGTTGGTCACGTGATGCAACGTGGGCGCAGTTTTGCGCGTGAGCGCGGGAGTATAGAGTACGCTTTAGGGTTAAACAGTTTGTCCATTGTAACCTATCATGATTTTATGCTATTTGAGGGATTTGTTTGGGCTGGATCCAATACTTTACCCCCCCCCCAAAACAAAAAATCATTAAAAATCAACACACTCTAATCCACTTGTTTTCCAAATCCTCTGTGAAATGACACCAAAACATAAAACAGTATATTTTTTTAGACTTTTATTTCACATTTCAATGCCCTTGGAAGATGAATGTCCAGTCATGGTGACATTCAGACCTGCTGCAGTGTCAACAGTCACGGTCATAGCAGTTATGTAGATGGATAATATACTAATAGGAAGAACTTTTTTTTTATTGCAGGAGGATAGAGAGGTATCATCTGGTGGTAAAGAGAAACATTTTCTCATATTGTATGAATATCTCAAATATTTTTTTGCCAGACTTTTTGTAAAAACCCCTCAATACTAGGAAGGCTTGTCATAGCAATATGGGCCAAAAACACTCCATTGCAAACATGTTATAGGCCAAAAAGAAACAAAATTCCACAAATAAATAAATAATAAATAAATGACAGGCAAATCAGACACAACAGAACAAGATTCTACAAGCCAACACAACTTAGGCTACAGTGGGATTGTGTGTTTGAAGTTCATTTGGTAACCGAGCCTTAGCCCTTCGTCAAAATCCCGCCCTCTCAGGTTTTCACAGGATACTGTGTATAAGAATAAAAGCTATTGCTGGATCCCATGACACCCAGTAGCCAAAGCCTGGTAGGAGAACACATGCACTCACTGTTTTGAAGTTTTGTCCCACAAGACATCAAACATGAATCTTTCCTTTTTGTTTCTGCCATCAGTGAATACTGACATGATCTCTTCCTGGGAAACAAGTCAGCGAGTCCCATTCATCCATCCATCGATCAAACAAGTGTCAAACCAAAGCAAAACATACAGACAAACCTCAGTGGTATGATTGTGCAGTCCCTTTACATGAAGGGATAAGGGTCTGTGGGAATGGTCTGAGGAGGCGAATGTAAATCCAGGCACAAACAGGGCTGGGATTGAGGAGGAAGAGGAAGATGGGGAGGGGCGCTACACGCACACGGCGCTCCCGTTCACTTGAGTCGGAGGCCGTG
>OOFC01024973.1:0-16545 GCA_900323345.1 Pseudochromis fuscus | reverse complement strand
AAGTAGAAAAAAGGTGATATTTGTTTTTGCCGGGGTTTGTCTGTCTGTCTGTCGGTTGGTTTCCAAAATAACTCTGAAAGTTACAGACGGATTTTGATGACATTTTCAGGGATTGTCCAGATGGGGATAAGGAACAAATGATTAGATTTTGGAAGTGATCCGGATCACCGTCTGGATCTAGAAATTTTTTGAAGGATTCTTTAACATTGGGAGATAGGACCATATGCGACATTTATGCATATGACTCCACCAAAAATGGTCAAGACACTTTGAAAAAAAATACAGGACAAGTTTCTAACATGGTCTACAATATATCAAAGATTGATCCGGATAAAGGAATAATTTCGGATAATATGATCCAGAATATGAAAATATCAATCTTTGAAACTTGCATCGTAAAAAAAACCAATGAAGCTAGAAACATGCAACAGACATCTTTAAACAGCCACAACGCTGTGGAACTAATATTGATATAAATAAACGCAAGACTAATACCTGTAATATCTTTGGTGGAAGTCACAATATGGAAGGAAATGTTGTGCTTGGCGGAGGTCTGCGCTCTCCGAGTGCTTTTCTAGTTTTATACAGTAAATTTAAAGTACTTTGAACTACATTTCTAAGGTCTCTAGTATCTGCAGTGGCAAATCCAGGTATTTTTATCTGTACTGGCAATTTAGATATCTGAAAGATCTGAAATTTTAATTTACAATTTTAATTTATTTACCAATACAGATATATGAAAGTTACAAAAACCATTATCAGCCTATAACACAGAAGCCCTAAAAGGACATTAGTAAATACATTTTTATTTTCTCTGTTTTGCTGTGATAAGTTCATTTTAGTGGTTTTCTTGAGTTATTTTTGTCATTATCTCAAGAAAACAAACTTTGTTTATAGGATAATTTATCTCTTTATCCTTTTCTCGAGATAACAAATTGATCTTGTTTTCTTGAGAAAAGGCCATTTTCACAAGATGAGAAGGATAATTTATCCAATTGTCTCAAGATAACAAATTGATCTCGTTATCTCGTCGAGAACATGAGATCAATTATCCGATGAACAAAGTTTGTTTTCTCTAGATAACAAGAAAAATAATTCAAGATCTCGAGAAAACCACTGAAATGAAGTCACTATCATGGCAAAATGGAAAAAGTAAAATGCAATTATTTATGTGCATTTAGGGCTTCCGGAGCCAAAAACATTTTTCCTATATAAACACACCCACATTTTTTTGATAATGATCGGTTTAAACAGTGTTTCTAAAGAAATATGAAATCAATATGTCCACAGCAGGGACATCCTACAATTAAAATGTACTTTGCATTGCTCCCTGGTTGGACACATTATATTTCAGATGGAGTGGAGTTAACTGATAAATGTTAAGCTTGGTGAAAAACTCAACCTTGATTACGTCTTAGACAAAGATACAAATGAGTGATATATTCCATAATACATCTTGTTAAAAACACAAACCTTCGTGTTTATCCTGAGGCATGTTTTACCAGGGAGCAGCTGCCATGATTTCCAACTGTGCCCAAGTATGAGAGCACACATTGTCTGTATTTGGATAAAGTGGACCCACTTCAGCTGTATACCAAATGCAAACTAGAGCTGTCTTAGATTTATTATCTAAAAGCAATTGAACTGTCTTGAATTTTAATGCAGTTTTGTCGTGTATATAACTGTAAGCGTATTTGGAGTACACACTGAAGCAATGCTGTATTTTGTGCCAAGTTTCCAATCAAGCTCCAAGAGATCTGAGCCATTTCATGTCATTTAAAGGCATCAGACTCTGTCTTCTTAATTCAGTTTATTTTAGTATCCTCTGCTTCTACCACACACCATGCACCTAAATGCTGTGCAATAAATAGCTTGATGCTGATTTTATAACAGGTTAACCTTGATAATGTTTAGTATGCAGTGTCCACTTTCAATGCGTGGGGGGAGAATTGCTTATGGCAGTATATCTGGCAGACATAGGCAGACAAATTCTAATTTAATTAGGCCTGGGAATATTGTAAGGCCTACACAATTTCTTTGACAAATAGCCTACACTGAATGGTAAATAAGAAGTCTTTAAAATTGCTGTACTGGGATCAAGCCATGGGTTGTATAACAGGCCTGTGTTTGTTGAGTAGTAGCTATGTAGGATGGATTTATGGTGAATAATAATGGAGTGTAGTGAGTCACAATGCTTGTGTGAAGTGAAAACGACCAAGCCCACGCAAAGCTCTTGGTGTAATGTATGCAGCCAGCACCTAATTTCCTATTCCTCTCCAAGGAAGCTTTCTGAAACTAACCCAGCCGCTCTATTTATATCTGGCAACATCTTTTCATCTCTGTGCTGATAGAGCCATTAGGTACAGCACAACCCTATAGCATCTTAACCTGCACACCGATCAGTCTGCATGTTAAAACACTATCATTTACAGTTCCTACGCTATCAAGAGCTTACTGATAAACATCCTCATAGGTCATTATAACGAAGAAACTGGTCAATGACCCATGAGTAATATTTATATCCTTTTTTGCTTTACTGACTGAGCTTGTGAATTGAACATGTAATAGTTTTCATGTGTTTAAGTCTGATTTAATGTCGAAGCATGAGTCAATAATGAATGTGTTTGAGTGCATGTGAAGGAGAAGAAAAGCACAATTAGTATGGTTCACATGATCAGAATAGTGTTACATGATAATATCTGAATGAGGTTAAAACTGTAGTTTTTACTTTCACAACACTGATTTCCTCACTAATAATCTCACTTGACTTTCTCAACCACTGTGGTTATTTGTGTTCATGTCTGTTGGATTGGAAGTGTAGTGAGTTTTGCTGTGCATGTCATTGCAGTCATGAATTTAACATGACAGCAGCCTTCTGTGAAATATGAAACTATCACCTGTCAATTACCATAGTTTGCATCTGTTAATACAATTAGTACATGAGGAATTAGAGCAGAAGTATTTCTTTCGTTTGAATCATGGTGTATTGTGATATCTTTTATTAATAAGAATTATTTGAAGAGGCTGCATATACTGGATACACAACCCAGTATGTGGTACTGGCTGACTCACCATGGACTGTAATGAGAACAACACAGCAAACATAAAGCAGAGCAGAGTAAGAAAAGAGGGAAACATTGTTCTAAAAGGGATAAGGCCAAAAGTCTTTGTTGCCTGAGTTTAGTGACCTTGTTTTGTATAAAAATTATAATTGGCAACATGTAAAATTCACATTTCATTACACTTGACACATTCTGTAACCCATGATCAACCAATGACCTGATTCCAGCAACATTCTGGGTAGAAAAAAAAACAGATTTCATCATTTTAAATCATGCCTGTAGGAAAACCAACCAGTGCTTATTTGTTCAGTGTCTGGGATTTTTCTATATTGATAATAACTTTTTAAAAAACCTCATACATTTCAGGGGAAGCATAAAAATGATGCATGCTTAAGATTTTTTTTTTTTAAATTTCCTTTCAATGAAGTTATACTTTATTTTGTAATTTGATTATGTCGTTATTTCAACTTTGCTCTTGTTGAGCAAAATGGTGTAGTTATGCTCCAATAATTGGCTTAAATAAAAGCACCATGAGTATGAGAGTGTGGAGGTGTGCTCACTCACCAGCTGGGCATCTGCAGGAGGCTGTTCCATTCGAGCGTGTCAGGCAGGTGGAGTTGTGCAGGCAGGGATTGTGGAGAGGGTCACAGGGGTCATAAGGCTGGTTGCACAAGGGGCCACTGAAGAAGGGGGGACAGGTGCAGAAGAACTCCCCAGGTACGTCTGACTCCTGACACTGAGCTCCATTTAGACAGGGCCCAGAATCGCACTCATTCATATCCTCTGCGCAGTCCACACCTGTCCAGCCTGGTGAGCACAAACACCTCGGATAAACCAGAAAGGAGATATAACACTGTAGAGGTCATTTTGGCAAAAATTTAAAATAAAACAATCACTTATTTTTTGGTCTTCTAATGGCTGAGGATGTCTTTTTCTCTAGGACAACCAAGCAAATATAGCAAGGTGGGACAGAGCAGTGATACAGAGAGGTGATGCAGAAAAATTACAACGTGGCAAACACTTTCTCTTTTAAAATAAAATAACCCACAGGGCACATTTTCCAACAAACAACAATAGTGTTACAATATTTGTATTGGCACTACTCTCCAGGACCTCTGTGTGAAAATTTCACAGGTTAATTGCACTACTGTTCAGAGCAGCTTTTAATTCTGGACAGCTGAATGTAGGACGCAGGAGGTTAGAGTGCTGAGTGGGGATTAAATGGAAATGTATGCATGCTAGACATAGACAGAGAGAGAAAGATGGGTACAGAGAAACTGAGAGAGAGAATCTGTGTGTGTGTGTGTGTGTGTGAGAATCTGAAGTATCTGCTCTTAAGGCAGGTGAATATTCCACTTGGTGGCAGTGAGTACCCGAGCAGTACCAGCCACTTCAACCTCGCATTCCTTTCCATCCCCCAACTTTTCCACCTGAAGCAGTTTTACGTCTCCCCAGTGTGAGCGAGGCATTAGCTGAAGCAGATACACCAGCTTTTTCCTCCAATGAGTCACAGATCCCCTGAAACCTTTTCATGCTGTGAGCCATTGATTGACTCATTTGTTTTACCTGCCATCTGCAATTCATTATCTCCGCTGCCAGTGGAAGGACATATTGCTATCTCTGAACGGCTTCTTTTTCTGCATTTATTAAGTGACTGATGCACCCTGTGAGGACAGTGCCCCCGAGCCAGCTTGCACACCTACTTGTAGCTGTTGAGAAGGTCTGTGCAGGTGGCGTTGTTTTTGCAGGGCTGTGATAAACATTCATCAATTTCTTGTTGGCAGTACTCCCCCTCCCAGCCAGAATTACACACACACTCATAACTCTGCAACACAAAAAAGGAAACATTATTAGACGACCAGTGAAATACAGTGACACTTTACATCTGCACTCATCTTGGCAAAGACAGTATTTTAGGCAGTTAGAGTCAAGCATTTATGATACCAATGCACACCATTAAAAGCACTGCATATGCACATGGAAGCTGGTAATTAAGCTGTTATGGAGTAGTCAGTAGGCATTTTGCCACTTATTTGTTTACTTATTTATACATTTTAGAAAACAAATGGTGCAATGCTCAATACACTTGATTAAATTCATCCCTATTTTCAGTAAAATATTGCAGAATAAAACCACCTACTCACAAAAAATCTTTCCTTTGTTAATCTGTTTAAACTGTGGAAGAGTCATGCTTGTCTTACATCTTCACATTACCACTATGCAAATGTATTCTTCCTACCACCCACCCTCTGGACAATATGCAAGCCTGTTTTTTTTCATGCCATTCAAGGTATACGATACAGGCTTTCATCAAGCATGCAACATTACTGCTGCATGTTCTGTGTAGAAAGGAAATTCAGAGACAAGCCTACATCTAAAACATGTTTGATTTTGAAATGTGTGGATTTAAAGCTAGTACTACTTTACATTAAGAAATATATCTATGCAGAGCTCAATTTTTTCCCTCTGTTCAGAGCAGTATGTGACCCAGTTGTCCTGTATTTCATCATGGCAATCTGCATCAGAATAAAAAATCATGTTCGATGAATGGTTTGTTGTCCATTACTTCTAAAGTGCCAGTATAATTTAAATCCCTGTTTGCATACATTATGAAGGTAGTCATATGGTCAGGGCTTTTTATGATTCCTCATTGCCAACAACCTGTCTAAAGGTCCTGGGTGCTTCTGGTTGAATGCATGCTAATCTTTATTTCATACACTGGTGGGGACCCGTTAAACTTTGTCTGATATAATTTGTACACTCGAGGTCCTATGGTGGTGGGGGGAAAATGCCGTCATCTCATGATAAATTAGATACCTCCAGGAGACTCCAATTCCTTACCCCTGGCAATGGAACATAATCTCATTTTTGCTGCTAAGTCACCTTCAGGGACTGCAATTCTCCAAAATAAGCTAAAGCTCAGTGGGACACAGTGTTCAGAGAGAGAAATAGCTGCACTGTAAACAAGACTATGTGAAGGGGTTTCCAAAAACTGGCCCTATTTGAATAATGAGTTGAGGAAAAAAACAACAGTGAAACAGCGGGACCAACAAATATTTGTAGCAATTTCATTATATCCCTCGTATTGTATCCCATTCAGTTCTAATGTAGTGCCCTTCTGTCTTTTGGATTTGGGGAGTTCAGTTTATTTCTGACGATGAAAATTACCCTGAAATTTTTTAACTATGCTTCAATGAAGAAATTGTACAACAGTATCATAATGTTCTTTCTAAACTATTGTGTAAAGGGACAAAAAAGCACTGAAGTGTCCTGAAGTGTTTCAAGCTGTTTCTTGAAACTGACCTGTCTTAATACCCAAAAGATAACAAAGGGAAATTTAAATGAATGGAAAAATTCTTTATTTCATTCAGTTTCAAAAATTCATCATTTATTAAGGCTTTAATTATTTTTTGGCAAAAGGTGGATAAATCAAAAACTCAAATTATTGACCAATTGCTATGGAGGACATGACACAAGTTCAAAACTTAAAACTCAGTTTTGAAAATCAAGAATTCAAGTTTGGCAAAGAAATGAAGCTAAAATTTAACATTTTGTGTTATAGGCAAAAAAAAAAGAAGTCATCTGTATTGCACATAATTCTGAAAACTTTTAAAGATTAAATTTATCATTAGGTGTGGACTATAACCCCGAAGTTATCAGAGAAAAAGAAAAAAGAAAAGAAACAAAGCCACAGACTTTATCTATGCCACATCTGTTTCACTGCTGCAATCTGTTAGCAAATAAGCAGCTGTTGAAAATAGGCCCCGGGTACTCATTGCACAGTTTGTGAGCAGCATGCAGCTCCCAAGGCCTTTTTGCAGCTGCAACAGATCAATGTTATTGGCTTAAAAAACACTTGAATAACTACAGAAGTAAAGCTGCGCCTTGCTAAAAGAAGTCTTAAAATGTTCTTTGAGTGTCTTATTTTTTTACACTTGACATTTGACATATGCATTTGCATTTGTATTATCCCATCTGTGTTTACACATGCTTTACATATCTCAGAAGAGAAGATGTGTAGTGAGGAAAGAGGGGCTTACACAGCATAAAGTGACTGAACAGCTCCACAAAAATTCTAATAAAGAAATATCAACTGACAACCATATATTTTTTGTCCTGAACATGAGCCTTTTTGGATACATGTAACTACACCAAGGGACCTAATATGCATTATTTTTACATTTACTTGAAAAAACAAACAGAAAAAAAGACATTCTGGTCAAAGACGCTCTTTAATGAGAATGCAGTTCATATTTAATGTTTACTGCAAACCCTTGTGTTTTGTTTGAGTGTACTTTGGTAACCCTCTGGTCATTATGTTACATTAAAGGCTCACCCCACAAAGCACTAATGGCATACTGTAATTGGCACAATTTGTCTTTTGGGCAAACAATCTTGATGTGCATCTAGTCTCCAACCTAATTTCTCCCAGACACAGAAATCAAACAACATCTACTCAGGTTGAATTTCCTATTAAAACCAATAATGTTTGCCAAACTTGTCTGGAGCATATAAGTCTAATCACGGAGTCTTGCAGACATAGTTTATTCTTCTTCATAATTGTCTCCATTCATGTTATTGTGCAATTGTTTATATTTATTGCAGCAGAAATTGTTTCAACTGTTAACAGTCATCAAAGGCAATGTGTAGTCACTCATGTGATTCAGGTCTATCAATATTTTATGAAGAGTTATCAACAGTGATTTATAGGACATTGGACCATTTTAAGCCCTTTAAAGGCCATAATATCACACCATTATACTGCCAGAGAAAAAAAATGTGTCTACTTACCAGATGGAGGTCCTTACATATCGAGTTGCTGCTGCACAAACTGTTCACGCAGTCATCAATGCTTTGCTCGCATCTCAGCCCAGCATAACCGGGACTGCAAAGGCAGTAAAAGCCATCTACAACTAAAAGGAAAATCAGTAGAATAGTTACAACACCTTGCATCATTAATTAATTCACTTACATCTCAGTGGGCCCTAGATCACTACACAGGTAAGATCTGGATATGAGCATAAAGGACAATCAATACTCTGATTCCATTTTTTAATGGATATGACCGCTAAATAAAAGCCTTTGCTGCATCAGTGAAACCTGTTGTTGCCAAATCTATGTGACAGGTCTCCTCCTTGTGCATTAGTCTGACAGGGTTTGACTCTATCACCATCTTTAAATGAACCTGTCTGCAATGGCCATTCAGTTCTCTTCCGTCCTACTACTTTCCTCGTCTCCCATCTGGAGTTATCCCATTCTTTCTCAATAAAACCCTGAAAGCCTTGTCATCTGTTTCCACACTCTCAACATACTTGTAACACATTGAATGAGGGGGGGAAAGAAGCACAGCAGAAAGAGAGCCTAGTGCAGCAGTATCCTTTATTCAGATGCTACAAATGTGCCAATTTTTTCCATCAGAAGTTAGAATCTCCCATGTCTAATAATCCATTCCTTCCCCTCTTTAATTATTAATGATGTTAAAGAGGGATGCATCATTCTGTTTCTCCAGCACAACACTGGTACAGGCAGCCAGTGACAGAGGTAATTGCAGTTCTTACAGGAGTGAATTTATTACTTCCCCAGTCAGGGTCCCAGGATTCTTCATTATCCCAAAGATTTACCACGTAATCTATGCTGTCACTCTGTCTTGGTGCGTGTAGATGCTATTACTCTCATTAAATGCTTTAGGTCCTGGGTGGCAGCCGCATTACTCATCTCAGCCACTGTGGCTTTGCAGTGCTGTCCCTGGTGGCTGGCTGGCTGCTGCTGAGCACCGGCCAATAGGTCCTAGAGGCCTGCCTCACTAACCTAAGTTGAACTGGCTGCGCTCAAGATTGGTCAAGACAGCTGGTGGAGGCCTACTGTAGGGGCAGATAGTGATCCACTTAGATAGTGATCCACAGCCATCACTGTTTTATTACAGCACAGCTAGTTGAAACAACACTGGCAAGATTTCAGAAAAGCCATCTTTGGTGGATGCCACAAATAGTTTACTGTAAACAGAAATTATACCTTCTGCAAAACTGCACCATATGGTAATTGCTTGTATTTTATATAATCATGCACAATTGTCACTTTATATCTTTAACCTTTACACAGAAATAAAATGCAATACAGTCACTGAGCAACTGGTAATACAAATTATTTTATACATTTTTTTAAATTTACCATCTTTTCTGTCATTAAGCTTTAAATGACCTATGCTTGAAATATAATACATAGGGGTAAAATCTGATTGGCCATGCAAATATTGTCATTTATCATCCATTATTGAAATAATAAAACAACAATGATGCTTAATTGATTTCCTTTTACAGTCACGTTAAGGAGGTAATCAAGTGTACTTCAACAAGCAATGTCCAAGCTTCTCATATCAGATGGATGACTCTACTCCCATAACACCCATATTAGCTTCAGTGGTGACCCAACTGAAAACTGCCTGTCAGACTGTAAGTGAGCAAAATGAAATTAGACATATCCAGTGTGTGTGTGTGCATGCGTGTGTGTGTGTGTGTATGTGTGTGAGTGTATGTATAGGGCTTTGCTTCCATCTTGAGTGCCTGTTATTAAGAATGTTGGCAAGATAAGTCGTTTCCTACCGTCATAGCAGAAGCCGTGAAAACAGGGGCTGGAACTGCACTCATCCACATTGATTTCACAGCGGGGGCCAGTGAAGCCCCGGCGACAGTGACAGCGGAAACCCAAGGGGAAATGGTCCTGATCCAACTCTTCCACACACACTGCACCATTCTCGCAGGGATTACTGGCCTCACAGGGTAAGAACTCACAATTATGACCTGGAGTGAAGCAAAGAAACACAAGCGGAGAAAAATCTCAGAGGTATAATGGAAGTGTAGCCCTAAGGATATTAAAGATGAAACCCATGTTGAAACCTTGAACTTGTCCTTGTGCTAGTTCACATGTTGTGTTAAGCTTACTTCGTTATCAAAGACACAAACAAATTACCAGAAAGACAGACAAGAGCTTTTTGTTTCTTAATTAAAATTTACTTCAATATTTATGAATGATTTCTTGCAAATGCTGTGCAACTGTTGCCTCTATAAGTCTATGTGAGACCAAAGTGATGAAAATATTTGTAATCACAGATCTTCCTCATAAATGGCTGAAACGTTCAAAATGACATCTCTGACGTTACAGTACCTAAAATATAATTGTGTGTTTGTTCCAAAACAATTATCAGATAAGTAGTCTCAGTCCATGCAGTCATGCTCCATGCTGATTTGAAGCCACTGATGAAAGCACACCTGTGGCTGCCTAGCACTCTATTTCATTACTAATGTGCTGCTAAATATTACCATTTGCACTATTTTCTGTGTCACTTAATTGTCACTTTATTTTGAAAAAGTGTCAGACCTATAAAGACTGTGTCAGACATCATCAGAGGAAGGTCATGCAGAAAGCAAACATCTGCTGAATAGAGATGAGACAGCTCTGAAAAAACAACATGCATACACAATTTATCTTAGAGCAAAACATCACTTAGACACAAAGCAATGGTTAAGTAGCCTACCACTCATAATTTCTGTAAGACAGTCACATTAAAAATAGCTTAACCAATCACTAAAAATTCAAATGAAACCAGTTTTACATTTTTTTTTTTAGAAAATCTGCTCAGTCCAGATGGATTGTGGATGCTTTGCTCAAACTATATGTAAGGCACACAGTGGTTTTTGGCTGAGCCAGCAGAAGCCTCGGCTGGTTGACCCATGAGTTATTAAACAATCTGACAAGTTCAGAAAGTTTAGTTCTGACTATGTCAGCTTATTACACTTTGGTGGAAATATTGACTTTGATATTGGAAATAGTTCTGACATCTAATAACAGCATACCAGTTACACAGTATGCAGTAAACAACAGCCCAGTTTTTCATTTACACCCTCCTCTTCTTCATGATCAAACACAGTGGAAACAGTTTTATTGTTTTATAGTTAAATATTACAAAATACATGAAGCTCAGGCTGCAAAGTGAACTGTGCAGATTAGAAGTGAAACTGAATCTTTATTGTGAGATGTTGTATCGTATAAGATCTTACCAAGCACAGAAATGACAAACTCCTGCAAATGTAGTGCGTGGTTTTCAGTGTTGGGAGTGATGCATTACAAAAGTAATGCAATTACAGTAATGTATTATTATTTGCTGTAACGCAGTAAAATAACGCATTACTACTAAAATTAATGTACCGTGCATTACAACACATTTTAACCTGATTAGGTATTGTTTTTTTAAGCATTGTTACACACATTATTACTCAAGTGTCATAATGTGATGATACAACTATTACCAACAAAATTAAATGTATAATCAAAATGCATTCATACTGTGGACATTTTACTCTGAATATAGAAAAGTTTTTTGCTAGTATTCTCTGTTTCAGTGGAAATACATGAGATCTGACTTTAACTATGTAATATTTCTATAATGTATATTTATTTACTATGTAACTGACTGGTTCTTTTACTACCTGTATGAGTGGAATGTGTGGGGTGTGTTGAATATGTAGTCTGTGCAGCAGACCCCTCTATCCGGGACAAATTTCTCCCAAGAGAGACCAATAAACACACTTTGACTTTAACTTAACTAGTCCCTGTCAGCCAGACAACTTGGGCTAATAAATACCGCACACAGTAACACAAAACTGCTTTGCTAGTTTAAACACATTGTAACCAGAATATCCACTGAAAAAAAATGTTTTTATGGACTGATAGTTAAATCAATCAGACTTCTGCTGGCATCTCCGTCATTTTTAAGCTAACAGGTGCCGTGACAACGACTCAGCTGACCTTAATCTGCAACAAACTTATAGTAACGGTTTCATTTAAATCTAGGCAGTGTTGGCGCCAGAACTTTTCATAAACTCACCAGCAGATGATTCATTTCAGCAGGGGGTGTGTAATAAGACAGCTGAAATAATATTTTCTGTGATGAGGTATTTTTCATCTGTGCATGGCTACCTGTACTGTCTTGCTCATTTGAGAACATTGTAAACATCTAATTAACCAATCAGATTGCTTGACTGGATAAACATGTTGTGTAATCAGCTAAACTACATTGTAGCATTTTAGAATACTTAGTCATATTTCTACTGTCATCTTGGTGAAAGTAACTCAAAAGCAATGTAACACATTACAATTCAGAGGCAGTAATATTGTAATGTGACTAATTATTTTAAAATGACAGTAATTACTAATACATAATGTGTTACATTTTGGATGTAACTGGCCCAACACTGGTGGTTTTTGTATAGTCCCCTGTATCTTTGACAGTGCAAAGCTACATCATGAAATGGCCAGTAGCACACCTCACAGTTGAAACAGTGATACATGATATCAGCAATCAGCTGTGCCTCATTTCTGCATTACGTTCTACAGTCCTTTGAATTACAGCTGAACACTTCCCTTTTCATTTTCATCAGAGCTCTGAGTTTTTCTCTTTGTGCTGTCAGTATGCCTTTGAAGTACCTTTTTGGAAATTGTATGTGGCTTTTTTCAGGAATCATTTCCTCCTGCCCACTATGGTGTAAAGCCTAGATTTTGTGGAATGCTGCGCTGACTGTTGTCCTTCCAGGAACATCTCACAGCCAATGAGCTCATTAGATCTGCCAGAGTCGTCTTTGGGTTTTGACCAAGGTCCTTCTTGACCCATTGTTTGGTTTGTTAGCATGAGTGTGTCTTGAAAGAGTCTAGCTAGATGAATGTTTCTCAACATTTATAAATGATTGAAGGTTTGATGTTGTTTTGAAATCCCCCAGCTAGAATTTTATCTACCAACGGTTGCTCAAGCTTTATGTGGAGTCTCTGCTCCAACAGTCAACAGTGGATTTCTGATGAAGACAGCTTGTGTGTTGGTGTAAATTATGTGTAGGAAGCAAAATATTTACCAAAATGAAATTTAAACCAACATGTGCCAATAACTCGGTATATTAAAAAACAATCTGGTATATTTGAGATTGCTATTATTTATCTTTAATTATTTGTTCATATAAGTACAGGAGTATAGAAACAATGTAATCAATCGAAACTACTACAGATACAACAATAAACAACAAAACAACAATTCTAATTTAAAACATTTTCATTGACAGTAGTTTCTATTTTATCTTTAAGTATAACCAATTAATAATCACAGACTATAATATACTATTAGAATTATTGCTATATATTGCTCTTGAGACAAGAATTAAAATGTTTATGAGCAAGTGATGGCCATTATTAAATATCATTATGAAAACTAATTTCTTGTTTTCATACCTACAGTGATCATTCATTAAAACTGGTTTTAGCTTTTCACAATCACCTCCTCCTACATTTCTCACTCCGAACATTTAACACAAACATGTGTCTCAAATGTTGTCACTGGAATTAAGACAGTCTGACACTTAAATCATCCATCAGCATTGTGTTTTTCTATTAATGTGCACCGGTAATGCAAAAGAGTGTCACTGGCTCTCTCCCTCTGACTAAATGATGGAAGTTGTCACTTGTGTGTCAGAAGCATCCACCGTGGCTTACATCTCCCTAATTACTCAAGTTTTCTTTATTTAACTACAGGTAGCAAAGGAAGGTGTACTAATTTTGTTGAGACATGTGAAGGGAGTTCAGACAGGTGAAAATAATAGTATGTGAAGTTAATTAACTTTGCTTTTTGTCCCCATTCCCTCAGTGCTCATTACCTTTAAATGGAGGCACACACTGGCAGAAGTAATTACCAGGCTGGTCAATGCAAGTGGCTCCATTCTTGCAAGGGGATGAAGCACACTCATCAATGTCAAGTTCACATGTTGTACCTTTGACAGAAAGGAACACAGATTGATAAATACATGATTAATATATCAGTGTATAAATTAGCAAAGGTTTCAATCACAAATCACTTGAGAACTTAGCTTTTCTGCATCATTGTCTATACGTTGTACTCAAGGCTTGTTACCATCATTTTAGACTGATCTTTCATCTGAGTATAAACAGGATATAAATGTCTTAGATAAACAACATGAACCTGAAATAATTGGGAGAGTGATCTATATTTTTTCTAGGAAGATGCAGACCATAATAACAGACACACACAGAATGGAAAAAAGCTTATTATAGTGAACTGAGGTGCTGAATACAGCTGTAACACCTGAGAGAGTTTCCTGCGGTGTTGGAAAAAGGTACATGGAGCCGCAAAGAGCATCCTTATTCCATTTCATATATAATCTTGTAACATTCAAGAAAGTTTTCTTCTGCGCATTATCCTTAAGACTTTTGAGAAAGAAGAAAGAAACCCTCTCCTTTGTGATCCTAAGATGCAGCTCTGCACCCACTTCTATTGTTGCTAATGCGCTGTGAAGCCTACACTGTGGGAATTATTAGCAATTGTTAGGGGAACAGTTCAAAAGCCATTTCTGCGTTTGACTTTTCAAGAGTGAAAATGCCTCATCTTCAGTTTAATCTAGAGTCGTCTTTGTACTGTAAACAGCGGGCATCACAGCGTCGTGTGTAAAACTTCAAAATGTGTGCAAGTATTAGACTACTGCTGATTGCTGTTGACTTCACTTTGAAAAGGTAATACATAATTCATGCTGCTATTGTCAGAATGTTATGTCTTAATTGAGGACATATAAAAAACATGATAAAGCAATCACTTTGCAAATGTAAGTCAGTGTATGTACAAAATAAGCTCATATGTTTAAATTGAATGAGGTGAGTGGGAACACAGCTTGTAGCTCAAGTTGATTTCAGTCTCATAGAATATTTTTTTATTGGAATATGATACACAAAATAATTAAGAAATTCTCTATCTTCCAATAATGTTCACTGTTATCCAGTGGGTTTGAGCTTTATCTGCACCAACACAAAAAAATATGCTCTTTGAATTCTGTTCATTCAGATTAAGCACACTCACTAACCTGTAAAGCCAGGCATACAGTCACATCTGTAGCCATGAAGGAGGTCAACACATGTGGCATTGTGCAGGCAGGGAGAGGATATGCACTCGTCTATGTTGACTTCACAGTAGTCGCCTATAACATAACATGACATTTACAAGCAGTGGTCTAAAATGTCCAAAAAAGTGCTGCAGATTGGATTTGAAACATTCTCTGACTCATGCTCCGTTTTCTATTTTTCCTCAGCTTAATAAAATATCTTACATTTGGCATAAATCCTGTGCATGGAGAATTTGATATTTGATGAGTGGTGACACCTTGAATTCTGTGGTTGTAGTTTATTAAGACAGTTTCTATGCACATCTAGCAACACATGGAAAAAAAACAATATTTCACTACTATGCTACAAAAATTAACTTGACTCTGATATTTTGTTTTGAATACTGTGACATCTGAATTTAAAACCCTTATTTGTTAAAGATTGAACTTATATACAAACTAAAACCACATGTTCTTTGGACATCTTTATATCCAAGAATCATATAGTTGATTCATATTTCTTTTCTTTTAAACTGTTCCTGACACTTTTTCTTGGCATTTTTTCTTGTTTTCTCTGAAAATACAAAAGCAGATCAGCAGAACACAAAGTAAGCCGCAAGATGTTTTTTTGTTGCAATATCACTGTTTCACACATTTAGAGTCTCTGGAAGCTTTAGAGGAGGCTGCTACATAGTGTGAAATGCCAAAGTGATAACGGGTCTTTGAATTACACCAACATTGCATGTAATTACAGTGTACTGTCTGTGCTGCTCTTGTAACACTAGAAAGGATAGAGCTTGTTTTATAACCTCATTGGTTCTTATATGGATGTGGCCTGAAGGTTTGTGTGAAGTGTTGACATGCACTGAATCCTCTTGTTTCCCATACTAATGATCTGTGTGGCCAAAACTACTTTACTGTCAGGACATCCAAAGATATTTATAATTCAAATGATTTAATAGCATAGTTTACACAAAGATCATTATAGCAGGTAGCTCAGTGAAATCCTGTGAAGTTCTCAGATCCTTCACAGCAAACACGATACTGAACCAAAGAGTTAATTATGTACCTATTGGACATATATTATCTGCAACATAAAAATGGGCTGACTTCCTCTACTTCATTTTATATCCCAGTGGCAACAAGAATTGAGAATGCAAGTTAAATAATTTGCCATAATATTTGGAATAAGCATTCATGGTTTCTCCATTACTTCAAGAAGGTTATGATGTCCATCTGTGAACAGCATTAAAAAAAGCTACTGAACATCTCTCAATAATTTCTTTTGGAAAGATAGGATATTACCCAAGGCACAACGGATTAAATGTTGGGCAAGATGAGAAGATGGGATCCTGGCTGGAAAAAAATCCCTATCTGCTGTACTGGGTGAATGTTTTAACAAGATATTGTTGCTATTTCACCACAATAGAGCAACAGTGTTCAGTCTACACCATCAGTACAGCTGGATAACGCCTTTGTGCTTTGTTTGTTTGTGCTCTCAGTGTTTTCTAGTTCCTAATGTTTTTCACTTAATTTGCCGTCCAGCAGCCATGACCATT
>OOFC01024970.1:7637-19896 GCA_900323345.1 Pseudochromis fuscus | reverse complement strand
ATAACACCCGGAAATGGAGGTAAACATGGAATTGTTCAGGCGACCATTCGAAGCCCCTCTCCTTCATTTTCTCATTAAACATGCTGAAGACAACCGCATTTTTTTGTCTTTTCAAGTAGTTGGACTATGTGTGCATCTGCCCAAATATCCAAGAGGCACAGTGTCTCCTCGTTGCTCCAAGTCTGTCCACGGCTCATTGTGTGTAGCATGTAGCATTAGCGTTAGCAGCAGCAACGAAGGTATATATTTTTTTCACAATGCTTGGCTACGGTGGCTTGTTAGGTCTAAAAGACGCATGTATCCTGTAGTTAGTTCGGATGGACCTTGGTTTGTATTCAGACCTGCACAAGAGAACCAGGATCCGCACCAGAGTTTGTTTGGAAGCGGACCGAGACCACCTCAAAAACAGGGTCTGGGTCCGGTTGTTTGGTCCGCACCAGGGTTCGATTGTGTCTATTCACACCTGCATGGAAAGTCCAGACCAGTGTGGGAAACGAACCCTGGTCCGTTTAAAGCGGACCAAACAGTCCAGGTCTGAATACGACCTAACAGTCCAAAGGTCACAATGGCCTATTTATTGACTATTATTATTATCATCATTATTGATGTTGTTTTTTTTGCATTGAATGCTTTTTCTGATTCTGTCTAAACACTTTACATTATGCAACATTTTTCATGCAGGTCATTTACTTGCATTGTAGTATTTCTGCAGTGCATCATTATTACATTTACATTTCGTCATATTTACCTTGAGATGTTTCGAGGTCTCACATCAATGAGTCCCGATGCCGTCTTTAATTTGTTGTTCTCAGCCTTCAAACAGTCGAAGCAGAATGTGACATGCAGCAGGTTACTGATAATTTTTCAACATAAAAAAAGTCTAAAAGTCAGGAAACAGTTTTTAGATCAAGATGCATTAGCGTATCTAAGGAAGTCATGTGAGTGCAGTAGATTGGATACAGCAGATAAGATATTAGTACATGTTTCAACATCACACGACTCCCTTTGAGACCACAGCAGTACAAACTTCAGGTTCAAGAAGCAGGTTAAAATGATTTGTAGACTTGAACAATTGATCAGTTTTCAAGGTTTTTTAGAGCTTGTGAATGTGTACATGTGGCCTTCACCTGCCCTCTTTGAATGACAAACCTATCAAGCTTCATTGGGAACTTACACTTATTCTTGTTAAACAGAAAGAGGAATACTTTACTGTGATCAATTGTACTGCATAGTTCAGCAGAGGACAACAAAAAGGTCATAGAGAAATGTCTGAAGTATTCCCATATTAAATACATACATGAATGACCGGTGCAAACACACAAAATATATATTCAAGTATCTATATATGTAGTAACAGGGATGATCCTGTTTAACAGTTTGTTAAGTTTCATTTCAAAAAACGATTGCATGTAATTAAATATGATAAAAAGTCATAGGATAGTATATTGTATAAAACGCGAAAAAAGTCATAGTATAGTATGTCAGGCAAAAGTTGTAGTATAGTGCACTACTTTCAACAAGTTAGGAATATTTGGTATTCGATTGAAAGTTCTGGAAAATATAAGAAGTCCAAGCTACAGTGATATTATCATGGAAGTAGTGCATTTAAGTGGGAACTGGTATTTTCTATTTCAGTGTATTGACACAAGAACAAACAACAATAGAGGTCCTATACCTAAAAGGTATCGGACGGTTCTGTATTGATTGAACACACCTTCCCAGACTGTAACATCACCACCTCCAACATCCTGTCTGGGTGCAGCCGTGACTGGTATGTAACTGTCTCCAACATCACTGGCAGCCATATCTTCTGGTCAAAGTGAATGGACTTTGATCAGCAGCACAGAGGCCCACTGGTTTCTCATCCAGTGTAAATACTCATTAAACCATGCAGGACGATGACGCCTGTGCCTGATGGTGTGGTCAGGTACCCTTGCAGGTCATCTACCACGCTGATGTAAAGGTTTTTGAATGGTCCAACATGACACTGGGGTTCCTCTCACCTCCCTTGAACATGCCTGGAGTTGAGTGGAGCTGTCATCAGCATGGGATGTGGATGAAGGACGTCCACTTGTCAGCTGCTCTGAGACTCTTCCAGTCTCTCTGTGTCTCTGTTGCAACCTGCTGATCACACTCTGTCACACTCTAAGATCAGTTGTTGTGATTTGTGTGGTTGATAGCCTTGTTATGCAATCAGTAATGAAACATGAAGCAATGGTCCATATGAATTCAAAAGTTTAGAAAATGTCATTTGAAGTTAGACCTGTGAAGGTTGTAGTGCATTTTAGGATTCCTTCTGAAATTTCACTCAATTGTTGAATATGACTAATTTATTGTGAATAGTTTGTATATTTGTCAGCTGCAATATTTAGGGCCCGAGTCCAAACCCAGGGGCAAGGGCCCAATTGTAATTGTAGCGTTTCTTTTTTCTTTGTTTCTTTCTTTCTTTCTTCTTATTACGTCTCTTTGAGGCTTAATTCGATAATTTGAGGCCTGGTTAAAAGTTTGATAGAATGGAAAAACCAAACCCCTCAGTCCAAAAATGGGGTCTGTAGCGCCACCTAGGCACAGAAAGACGTACACTGCGACCCACAGACACGGGAGGAAAGCCCAATTGGAGTACTGATACCCCGAGGCTAAAATCAACAGGAACTCCACAAATTGCACTTCAATCTTAAGTCGAATGCCAAAATTTCACTTTGGTAAAAAAGATCTCCTCCCACTACATGGTAGCAGCTTCAAAAGCTAACAAATGACTGAGGAGACAGTGCTGATGGAAATGACTTTGAGGATTTTTAATTACTCGAATCGTTTGGATTTTATAAGCCCTGAAAGTTGGAGTGCTCCTCTGTGAAATCACCTTAAACTCAGTACAAATGCATGGAAAAAAAGTCACTCCCGTCACTCTGGGCCCTCCACAGTCTAAAGTATAAGTCTGACAGCTTCCTAACCTATGCCGAATGAAAGAGCACAAAAAAACCTGCTATAATATGGTATTTTGTGTGAGGTTTGATCAAGTTTATGATACTTTTTAGGACATTTTCTGACAATTTTTCCTCTGAGATCATGTCATGTTTCATTCTCCCCTCCCCTGCTGTGTCCTCTCCTGTGTCCCTTACGCTGAATAGGGCCACACACACACACACACACACTCAAACCTTAAAGGGAGCAGGAAAACACTGTGACACTGTGATAACTCAGAAACAGTTGAATATAACAAAAACATGTAAATCCAAGACTTACAGATCAAAGTCTTGTGACTCCTTTAAGATTTGAATGAAGTCTGTAGCTAAAACTATGTCAGCCCAGTGGAGGCTCAAACAGGTGTGGGTTTGACTGCTTTCTCCATTGGACTGACCGAGAGGAAAGCTGCACCATCCTGCTCACACAGTAAGGCAGGATGTCAGGTAGAGGTCACAGGTTACAGGGGTGACAGGTAACAAGGTCTGTGCTTGGAAATACATGAATGAACATTATTTTTTTACTTTTATATTTGTACGCTCTTCATCAGTGTCACAGTAAGGCAGGTGTTGGTGTGTGTGTGTGTGTGTGTGTGTGTGTGTGAGAGACTACATCTCTGATTTTCTTCCTACTGTTGTTGGTGACCTCCAGTGAACCAGCAGCAGATGACAACAGTGTTCTTCAGTGTAAATATTTAACAGAGGGACAACAGAATTTGTCTCTGTTTTTACAACCAAACTTCAAGGAGCAGGATTTATTGAAGTTCTGGATCAGAACCAACCAACAGTCTTTCCCTTCAATCACGTATGAGAACGTATGGTGGTCATCAGGTGCCTGAAACCACCTATGACCAAATAGAGACTTTAGGTTTTCAAAAATTCTGTTTTATATAACTTTATTATATCTAGATAGGCCTGTTCTCCCAGATGTCACAGTGACGTGGTCATAATGTTTTGGCTGATGTGTGTACAGTGTTTTGATGCTTCTTTCAAGGACTTCTGTCATCTCCACTTCAACCTGCAGCTGAAGTTTGATGTAAAAGATGAAACAGTTTCCACCTAAAATGGTTTGAAGACTCTGGAAGTATCTTTTTGAAGTAAGATCGCCTCAAAATCAGATGCTGAGCCCTTTGATTCAAATTTAATGGAAATACACAAGAGGCATGAAAAGAATGTCAACGAGCTTCAAAAAGTTCAAAGATGGATCAACGTCATCCGTGTTACCTGGACCAGTCCAAGCATCTGAAAGAAATGTTTTTCTTTCAGATGTAGCTTTGCATTCGTCATACTGAGCTGTGAGGTGCCAACGTAAATGGTCAAACAAATTACTGTATTTTCCAGACTATTGAGCGCACCTGTCTATAAGGCGCTATTGAATTTATTCAAACAGTCTAATGCGGTCCACTCTGACCGGGTCTGATGTGACGAGGCTAAATGCATCGGCGGCACGGAGCTTGCTAGCTTGTAAAAAGCTAACTAGCATCGTGCTGCCGATACATGAGCCACAGCGGTGTTTAAGTTCAAAGCGTCGGAAAAAAGTAGCGGCTTATAGTCCGGCAAATACGGTAGTTGTTTCCTCTTATTGTGGCGACGTGTGCAAAGCACCAGCGACACAAAACACATTTGGTCAATATCGTCCTTCTTATTGCCGAAATAATCGCAGATAAGTGACGTTTTTCTTTTTGGCACTTTTTGGCGATTTTCTCTTGTTCATTGCTCATTTTTCAAAGTTTTTACCAGCAGCTCCCTCCATGTGCAGGGGCGTGATCTGCCTCAGCAAACTAATAGGAACACTTGTGATTGGTTGATGCTGTGAGGAGTATGTACCTTGAAAAATGATGAAAACACTTTAGTTCTTTTGCATCCTACATTGCAGGTCTACTGCGCACACGAACATCGTGATGCCGATGCTCGGATGATATATCGTGCAGCTGTAGTTTGGTTACTGACAGATTACCAGGACCCAGCCACTAACCCGGTTAAATGAGGAGGGTTGTGTCAGGAAGGGCATGCGGCGTAAAACCTATGCCAAACATGCTGATCCGAAAAATGACTTCCCTACTGGATGAGTCTGAGTTAATAACGACTGCCACCGGAGCTGTTGAGCAGCAGGGCCCCGTGGAGATGAAACAAAGAACAGCTGAAAGAGGAAGAAACTTCCAGGAAAGTCCAGAACAGCGAGTCCTGACCACAGAGCAGCAAGCCAGTCATCCATCCCAGTGGCCAGCGAGCAGAGGCAGAGCCCAGCCTCAGTCCCTGCCTCCTTAAAGCTCCATGAGGGGAATTCAAACAAGCTGCAATGCAAATATGTCTTTGTAATGACTTCTAATAACAAGTGTTTCTCTGCTTTGTTACAGCGGGAGGTGAGGAGAGGAGGAAGAGGAGGAGGAGAAGGGAGGGATGGAGAGACCCAGACTCTCAGCAGGTGAGAGACGAAGATGCAGGAATGTTTAATCTTTTCTTTCCCTCTGATTGAATCCAATTTTCTTGCTTTCAATTAATTAAAACTCAAAGGATAAAACTCTGTGATGCATGCTGAATATGAACGTGATTATGAGTTGTACACAATTTCTGACTTCTTGTCCCATCTTCTCCCCTCAACACACACACACACACACACACACACACACACAGCTCCTCATTATTTTTCAAGTGTTGAGTATAAACTACATTTGACTATCTGTTCCCATGCAGTGTTTATTAGTGTTACTGTTGATATCCAGTATGTTGCAGTACACAACAGTACATGTAGTCTTGATATAACTCTGATTGTTAGCTGAGTAATACAACACAGTCAGCAGCAGACATCATATTTTGAGTGAAAACAAACTAGAGTCACAAGAATTTGGTTTGTGTGTCAAACCCAGCTAAAGACTGACGGCTGAGTGTAGATCTCATCACTCATATTTAAAAGTGTAAAAAATCCGTCAGCACTGTATACTGATTCTGAGCAGTGGATATAAAGTATTAAATAAATGACTAATTACCTTACTTATGCTGTGAGAGGTTTTGCCACACAACCAGTTGGTGTACAACTTCCAGAAACCACAACAACCACCACTTCTGCCATCAACTATGAATGACACCACAAATGTTGCTCCTGTTACCTCCTGTGAAGTTCCTGTGAACAACCTTCTCCTTCTTGGTTTTATCCTGGTACAGAGTCAGAGTTGTGCTATGAAGATCTGGACGGCCACAGACGGTGATGATAAGCTCGTCTTCCATGGCATCAGGGAATCCCAACTCTGATTGGTTCCCATGATACTGAGTTAAAACTTTTTTCAACTTGTACGGACGCACAATCACATCTATGCGCATTCACTTTTGACAAGAAATTTGCTTTGTGTTTAGTGTGAACACAGCATTAGAGTCTTTGGGATAAATTGTGAAGCAGGAATAGTTGTCATGCTGTTGCCATGGAGATGATGAAAAACAGATTGTAACATCCATCCATCTTCTGTACCCGCCTATCCAGTACAGGGGTGCTGTGGGGGGAGGGGTTGGAGTCTATCCCAGCTGGCAATGGGCGAGAGGTGGGTACTTCCTGGACAGTCCATCACAGGTCCAACACACAGGGACAGACAACCACATACACTCACAACTACGACCAATTTACAATCATCAATTAACCCAACATGCACGTCTCTGGAAATGGGACCACCTGGAGAAAACACAACCAGCCGCCATCTTGTGCCATCATGTTTCTACAGTAGCCCAGAACAGACAAACCAAACACTGGAACTATAGATAAATACCAAGTGACATCATGGATCATGTGATTTTTGTTTTGGTAGCCATATTGGACTTAAACATAGACAGCATAGCATGCACGTACTGTCTCGGTAACAGTGAAATCAGTGTTGCAGATCTGGTCAAAAAAAATGAGCAGAAATGGTTTTGCATTGTTGTACATACGGATCCAAAAGCAAACAGGAAACAGGACGGGATGTTCACATTTATCGTTCCTGACGAACTACACAATGATCTAACAAGTGGGTGTCAGCCATGCAGAGAGCTGACTGGACTCCCGGCTCTGTAGCAAACACTTCATATCAGGTAAGTTTAACATAATTTTTGTGGAGGCAGCACAGTGATTAACAGTGACAGGCCTTGTGACTGTCATTGATCAAGTAATGGATTCCTGGAAATATGAATTTGTGCAGTGTACACTTCTGTAAACATCCAGAAGCTTCACAGATGGGCTCGTGTAAAGGGATGGAGTGTTGGTTAAATAGCTGAAAATGTCCACGTACAGTCAATTACGTTTCAGGTTATAATCAATGAAACTAGTGGATTTATGAACATTGATGTTGTCAGGATCAGCGCTAATGCTGCTGATTTTATCCCGATATCTGCTTTGTGGACGTCAGTGAGCTTCTGTACGACACCAGACAAAGTTATTGAGCTGCTGTTTTGAGATTTATTGTGGCTGACCATGATCGCTAATGATGTGGACATCCAGATATGCCGTCCAATATGGTGGCGTGAACAAAACATGTGACGGCACTGAACAAGATCTATACATAGACCTTCATGCTTTAACACTTAAGTAGCAGCTTGAGTTTAGTGGAGCTATAGCAACACTTGTCAAAGCACCGTAATACAGAGGAACCAAAGTTTGACAAATAGAGGTTTGTACTTATTATTCAGCACAAGATGAATCACCATCATCAAAGAAGAGGAAACAGGATGCAAAAAATGTAGCGAAGGAACACTGGTGTTGTATTTCCCAGATAATCTCTCTGATGAGGACAGAAGTTTTCCTTTGAGCTGAGGAGCTGTTTGAGAGCAGGAGTTGCTACTGTCCAGTAGGGCTGCAATGATTAATCGACATAATCGATTACGTCGATTATAAAAATTAATCTACGCGGAAATTAAAAAATCGAACCGTCGTATTATTGTTTTTGTTATTGGTAAAATCAAATATCAGCCGGAAAAAAGTCATCTGTACTTGCAGTTCCCTACAGGAAGTGGTGGGGGCAGTATTGCAATCACTGTTAACGGTATTCACAAAAACAGACAGGAAGAAGAAGAAGCAGAAGCACAGCAGTGACAGGAAGCTGAGCCAACTAATAAAGAGGGAAGACGCGAAACAGTACGGCTTTTTGGTTTCTATGTTTTTTTTGGGAAAACGTCAAATAGTATGTTGGTCCTGTTGATGGGAAATGTGAGTACGAAAAACGAGACCGACAGTCGACCGACACAAAGTATTACACACACTCTGCAGGAAGGAGTTTTCACCGAAGCACTTCCTGTTAAAAATACCACATTAACGGGAAGCATACGATAGTCGGGGATTCTGCTAGCACTTAAGCTAACCTGTTGCCCAGCTTGTGACAAACCACCCTCGTGCAAATTTTTATCGTTTGGCAGTGCTATTTATTATTGCACCTTAACATGCTTTTCTTATCCACTTATTTGTTTAATCAATGGCGTAATCAATAGATTATTCGATTACTAAAATATTCGTTAGCGGCAGCCCTACTGTCCAGACCTGGGAGCTCTCATGACCTGAGCAAAGTTAACTGCAGAGGGACACACTGATTGATTATAAGACACTGCTTCTTTTCACATCTCCCTCCACAGCTAAACAAACAAGTGTGTTAAAATTCAAGCCTGACTTTCTTCTTCTCCTCCTCTCATTACCTCCCTAAAGCTCCACCTCTCCTCCTCCTGCCTCTTCATAACTGCTGCAGTTCATTCGCATAACGACTGCAGCGTCTACAGTACATGAATAAGTGAACACCGCTCTCCGAAGGCTGAGTTTACAATTAATATTTAGACACATGCAGGGAGAGAGACGCATTTGTTCTCACACAACTTCAGTTAGGAATACATATCCATAATCGCACACACAAATAAATGCCAGCCCACCGCTGGAGCTGTTACCAACATTACATTAGGCTTCCACAGCGTTGTTAGACCACAGCCTCGGTGCACGGTCCAGATCATTTTCATCCAATTATTCAAAAGACGATCATGCCAAGAGGATGGAGGCATCTTCTGAGATTCCTCTTCCATTAGTGGAGAAATGCTTCACCACGGGGAAGAACACGATCACTCATCGCTTTGTGTTTTCTTTTGTCTGTTGTTGTTTTTGTTTGTCTGGCTCGTTCCCGTTTGAAGGCTTGTTCAGAGCTTCGAAATCACGCCAGAAAACACATCACACATGCTCGAGGGAGCTGCTAGGACACATTTAGCATGCAGTTCTGCAGACACCTGCAGATCTTTGCTTTACCTCCACGACGACCTACAGTAACATCGCCTGTGCTGGAAACTGTGCATCCAGCTGGAGACGGCTCTGGACAAATGCAACACTTTGCTCCAGCTCCTTCCAGCGCAGCTTTTATTTTGATGAGCCACGTCTGGCTTCGTCCTTTCATAACGTTTTATTCCACAACTTAGAAGAAACATTGTCTTTAGGCGGCTGACACGCTCGCAGAAACAAACACACGCACCATTTACTTGTTTCTCCTAAACTCAATTTGACCACACAGTGAGGATTTGACCCTGGTGGCCGAGATCTGTGGCGCCACACACACACACACACACACACACACACTGCGAGCACACACACACACACACATGCGTTCATTGTCAGAATACATTTGAGGATCTGGCAACTTTCTGACTTGATTCAGTTGTCATAGCCGGCGGTGTGTTAGGCTTTACTCTAAAAAGAAAATTTGATTCCTGCCTGTTCAACCATGAGGTGTTACATTCAGCTCATTGTGAGCAACGCGGAGAAGAGGAGGAGAGCAAATCGCTGCCATATGTGTGTATCTGCGTGTCTGTATGTATGTGTGTGTGTGTGTGTGTGTGTGTGTGCAGTTTTAAAATGCAGGTTGGGAAAAGGGTAAGCAATGATGCATCCAGAATCCAAATCGACAAAACAGCAAATGTTTGTAAAGTCATGTTTATGGAGGAAGGTGGTGGTGTGTGTTCTTAGGGCTGTAATGGATGAATGACTCTCCTATGGAGGGATGTCTCACATGCTAAACACAGGAATACATCCATTAATAAGAGGAGCAGGGAAACTTCTTCATTCGTACCCAATCTCCTTGAAACTTTCCTCATGACTTTCTAAAATACTTTAAATTATAATCATATTTCCAAGAAAGTTTTATGTGAGGAAAAGTATTTCAGGTTATTAGGAGAAAAATATTCATATGTGGATATTTCACAAGTTTCTTAGAAGAAAAACCTCTTTCATTTAGATTCTTGATGACTTTGATCTGCCAAATTAGAGATCTGCATATTGTTTGAATTGTGTTGCTATGTAGTTTTTAGCTGAATCTAAAACTTTGTGTTTCAAACTGATTTAATGATCTAACCCAGTGTCGGCCCTAATGTTCAAAGGTGTAAAATAAAGTGAGTCAGTTTGACACATAATCACCAATTTAAAGTTTTGTTCAAACTCTGACAGATACTGATATCACTTTATAAACTAATGCTCATTTGCTTAATACATTTTCCATTTCCTTGTAAAGCTCAAAGACAATAAGATCACACAGCTTCCAGTCGCAGCACGAACACGACCGACTGGTAAAGCAAATATTGTGTGGTAACAATGACATCTGACAAGTGCTGAAACATGTCAGGCAGCAGGTGAACTGTCAGTATGGACTGAGTGATGTTCTCCTTCATCACCATTAACATTCAACACTCCATATGCAACATCCTGCTGCATCAGATACTCACTACAGCAACAAGTGTGGATTCATCCACCAATGAAAATAGTCCCACAAATGCTCTGTTTCAGAATCAGAGTCGTCTTTATTGCCATGTAAGTACACACACTAGGAATCTGCTGTGGGGAATGGTACAACAAACAACAGAAAACTAAATGATACTGCTATGGTAAGAGAAAAACAGTATTGATGAAGACAATGCAAAACTGCTTGTCTGTTTTTTTCCTGAACAGAACAGTCCAAACAGGATGAGTGCAAGTAGAAACAGGATGTGGACCAGTTGCATTTAAAGTAACAAAGGTGGTGGTGGATGAAGAATGAAGTGACTGTGGCAAAGTGGAGTCATTTGGTGTTTCTGAGTGAAGATTCTTCACCTCGGCTAGGGCTAGGGATGGGTGCCGAGTTCGGTACTTTTTTAGGTACTGACTGAATCCCGTCGGTACTACTGAGTACCGATTCACGTAAAATCAAACGGTGCCATGTTTCGGTACCTAAACGCATCATTGTGACTGAGGGAGTGGAAGAGAAGGTGATTTTCCATGCCGGACCTGAACACAGCATTGCACGCACAAGACGTCAGTAGCCGCGGGTTCAGTCAACAAAGTGAGCATGGCTGATAGAGAGAGGTCAAAAGTGCGGCTTCACTTTTCAAAATGTGATACAAATTACACTCGCTGCAATATTTGTGATGTAAAGTGCAAGGTCAGTGGCAGGAATACTTCTAATTTATATTGAAAGACGGCACCTGTTAGCTTATAATGACGGAGGTGCCTGTCTCCACTGTCCCCATCAAAAACACTAAAGGCCCAAAAACATATATTCAAAAAGCATTAACCCAAGTTCACTGGCTGATAAGGACTAGTTAACGTCAGATCTCATGTATTTCCACTGAAACAGAGAGAATACTAGAAAAAACTTTTATATTTTGAGAGCAAAATCCCCACAGTATGAATACATTTTAATTATACATTTGTTTTGTTGGTAATAGTTGTATAATTGTACAAGGCTTAAGAAGCAACTGCAATGATACAAAACAAACAGTAGGATGTTGTTTTGATATATTTGGTGAAGTCTATATATTGAGAAATTAAGATGTTACATTGAAAATTTTTGAGATTTTATTACATAAACACACACAAAAGTAAAGTGATAAACGGTACTGAAAATTGGTACCGTTGAGTACCGGTATTGATTCTCAGGTACCAGGAATCGGTACCGTATCGGTTCAAATGTGAAAGGTACCATCCCTTGTGAAGAAACTGTTTTTGTGGTGGGTGGTTCTGGTCCGGATGGACCTTAGCCTCCGGTCTGAGGGGAGTGTCTCGAAAGGCTCGTGTCCATGATTCAAGGGGTCGGCTACGATCCAGTCTGCACGCCCTCAAGTCCTGGAGACATACAGGTGGTGGAGAGATGGGAGGATGCAGGATGAGGATGGACTCAGCTAAGACTAAGCTGCTGCAGGAAGTACATCCTCTGCTGGGCCTTTGTCATGAGGGCACTGATGGTCGAATCCCACCTGAGGTCCTGGGTGATGGTAGTGCCCAGAAAGTGGAATGAGTCCACAGTAGTGATGGGGGTGTCAGTCAGGGTGAGGAGGGGCAAAGAGGC
>OOFC01024968.1:0-10778 GCA_900323345.1 Pseudochromis fuscus | reverse complement strand
TGAAGCTGTGACTCAGGTGACTTCAACAACACATTCAGATGATGACAAATGAAGGGTGATGGAAGTGGTGGAGGTGGAGGTGAGTGACAGTGATTGGTCGTGGTGGGTGATGAGTCTTCAGCCATGTTGTTGCTCACAGTAATGAACCGTACATTAACATTCACTGCTGTGAAATTAAATCATGGATGTAGGTACCAGCTGAAGGAGTGGATCTGAGGAACAACACAATGTAGAACTTCTTGCTATGAGGAAATTTATACACAACTTTATGACCAGGGATTCATATTTTTTGACTCATTCACCAAAAGGAGACATTTCTTGTTAAAATACATTGATGCATTTCTTACAAATATTCTTTCTGTCTCTCTTTTGTCATCACAGCAAATATACAAACATGTTTTTACATTAATGGTCATTTTGTATTCTACAGTTGTAAAATTCTTCTCCTTATTAGATAAATTATAACATCTTTGATAATTATGATTGAGTATACCGTATTTTCCAGACTATTGAGCGCACCTGTCTATAAGCCGCTTTGAATTTATTCGAACAGTTTCATGTGGTCCACTCTGACTGGGTCTAATGTGACAACACTAAACGTAAGCTTGCTAGCTTGTAAAAAGCCAACGAGCTTCGTGCCGTCGATACATGAGAAACACCGGTGTTTAAGTTCAAAACTTCGGGAAAAAGTAGCGGCTTATAGTCCGGAAAATACGGTAATAGTCCAAAAATATCAATACTTCAGGGTGCGGGTTGGGATGCGTGTGTTTCTTTATGCCTTGTACAGGACGTCCTCGGTTTACGACGTCCCCGGCCTACAGCAGTTCATGGTTACGTCGCGACTATTGAGAAAGTCTTGTCCCATCATTGTGACATATGGTGTGGGCGACGTTAAAAAAAAAAATTCGTACGGGAACTAGTTGGCGAGCAGAGTGGACGAATAGGTCATCATGTGGCGCTATACAAAGAAGATGTCTTTGTTTACTTATTTATGCAAATTTCCCCAGATTGCAACCGGCTTCCCCGAGCGTGTCATGACGAAAAGTTGGAAAAAATGTTAAATATCGCAGATTTTTCCCAGGAAGGGGTAATAATAGGACCTCTTGGGGTAATGCCAACGAATGGGTCAATTAGGGTTAAAAAAGGCTAATTCCGATTTACCGCGAAAATCGACTTGCGTTGAGCCGTGGACCCTCCAATGTAAGTCGGGGACCTCGTGTATCTGTTTCTCAAAGTTCTGTATTCCTTTTAAGGGCATTTGCAGTGTTTTTTCTGAATACTGGCATGATGCTGTAAAAGTACTGAGTGATTTCCTGTTGTGTTGTTACTCCTTTCACCTCTGTTCAGCTGGTTTTTACCACCAATAATAAAAAGCTACTGCAATGAAAATGAAAATACGCTACAGCATACAACATGAGCCATAGTTTCACATACAAAAAGGGGGTTAACATATGATGTGGATGTGATGTGTTGCTATCATGTAAACACCTTGTGCCAACTTAATAACGACAACTGCGATATATGCAACGCCAAGGATTTCACCTGATAGCAACTGTATGTGGTGGAGATCAATGGTATTACGAATGTAAATTGAGAACAAAGAAGAGAAACCCAAAGTGATAGACACCATTTGCAGAATACAAAAGCATCCCAATATAAAAACAGCCAACAACCTCATTTGAATGACACGTTGAACGAGCCTGATACAGTACGTTGCTCACAATTCTCTATGAATGGGAGACAGGAAGTCCAGTGTACTTACGGGGAGTCCAAGATGGCCTCTGTCTCCTTTATCGCCCTTCTGACCCGTCGCTCCCTTTTCCCCTCTGATGCCGATACCTGGCTCTCCCTGAGAGAAACAAATAATCCCAGTCTCACACTGTCATGCCGAGAATGATGGAAACAAAATAGTACTGGAGACAGATTTGATAAAGGTTGATAGATAATTCTGTATTCTGCAGATATAATAGGTTACCTTAGGCCCTGAAGGTCCTTGAGATCCCTGGATAGAACAAAAACAGTGGGATTATAAACACAATCCATACGGAAAGCTGAGACCAGTGTAATTAAAATTGATTATTTTACTAAATTATATATGAAAAATTCCTGATACATTCCTGATACGTTTTTAATTTACTCCTAAATGTCATTTTGGATGGAGGCTATACTATTTTCATTGCATTCATTCATGCGTCTAACTCTATTACAGTGCAATAGTGCAGTGCAGGACCTTCAACCTTTAGATATAAGAATTAAATGGCATATTGACTCACTGCTGGGCCAACTGGTCCTGAAGGTCCTGGAGGGCCTGGAGGACCATAGATCTAAAATAGAGAGAGAAGCAACATGTTTTCAATATAGAAAATATTATTCATATAACACGTCTCACATTCTGAACATAGAGTGTACTAATCAGTAGTGTTGTAGTACTTGACATCGGTCTTGATCTCGAGACCAAGGCCGATGTCAAGCACTACAACACTACTACTACTACTACTACTACTACTACTACTACTACCACTACTAACACCACTACTACTTTTTAAGGGTCTTGGCTTGTCTCGGTCTCGAACAGGGTGGACTGAGGTTTTTTGATCAAGACCGGTCAAGACCAGGCCGGCATTACTGTGATATGAACTTCCTTCCTTGTGTCATGCAGCCTTAGTTTTTGTTGCTATTGCATTTATGTGAAAGTAAACTTAAATTTAAAAAACAAGATACTGGTCAATTGGTTCTATTTAGTTGTAATTTTTCTTTGCTAGACACAATCTTGGTCTTGACTTGGTCTCGACCTCTAAATGTCTTGGTCCTGTCTCGGTCTTGACCTCTAAATGTCTTGGTCTTGTCTTGGTCTCGATACTCTCTATTCTCAATAATGTCTTGGTCTCGGTTGGTACAGTCTTGACTACAACACTACTAACCATACTGTGGGTTATGAATGAATCTTACCATTTCTGACCTTCCTCCATCTCCAGGTTCACCTTTAGCACCCTGTGACAATGTGACACAGACACAGAATGACATGATTCCTCAGCACACTAACCATGAAGTGGATAAAAAACGTTCACACAGCACTTGGGGTCAATCCAAAATGTAATACATTGGCCCCTCCCCTGCCCCCTTTGCCAGGTCAAACACCACATCCAGAAAGATGCAGTCTTTCTGAATGGGCACCACCGCGTACCATTGAGCCAGGTAATCCAATTGGGCCAGGGGACCCTGTAGCCCCCTTTTCACCAGTAGGGCCATCTAAACCCTACAGAACAAGGAAGGGGAGACAGAAATCACGATAATGGCAGAGCGCTTCAATTCAGGGACTCATGAGTTGATCATCATTGGATTAAAACATTAAAGACAAAGTTTTTTTTTTATCCAATCATTGTGAAAACTTTAGACCAATCAGCAGCAGGGTCAGTATTCGTCCATCAGCTGGTTTATTCTCTATTGTTTTTGAAATGAAAAATGAAAATTGTGTTTTTTGCTTCAGTATACATGGTAAACACAATAAATGCTAATGTCTTCATACTGTTTCCACTTAATGTACATTATAGGTGCAGGTGTACTGTTTTGCGTATTTTCATTTCAATAACAAAAATGAACAAAACAGCTGATGAAGCAGATAGTCCATTTTTTCCATCCATCCATTTTTTCAGATGTAGAGAAATGATGTAGTCAGGGACGCAATGCTGCCCAACCTCCCTCAAAAACAAACAGTCGGGAAATAAATAATTAAGCGCAAATGTCTTCTTTTAAAGGTCAAAGCTAACTGTTAAACATAGGCCTAACAGTATTTCCTGAAGTAACACCAAGCTACAAATAGCAGAGCACTTTATATGGGAGCACATTTGGGATCCATGCCACAGTGAATTAAAAGTTAAACTCAGTGTCATTCCAGGGGATTCTTTTAAGCTAGTGAGTCTCTAATTAGATAATATGAGGGCAGCTGGAAAAACCAAGGCCTTCTCCCTGGATAATGACAGATCTGGGACTCAGGCTTTAGCCAGCGAACCCCAGGCAGCGGTGTGATGTGGTGTGGTGTGCGGTTAACACGGTCACTCACAGGTGATCCAGATGGACCCATGTCTCCCTTGTCTCCTTTCGGTCCTGGGAAGCCCATGACACCACCTTCTCCTCTGGGACCTTCAGGACCAGCTGGACCTGCAGGACCAAGGTCTCCAGGCTTCCCTCTGGGCCCCTGAAAAGTGAGATCAATGTTTCTTCAGTTGATGGAATAACAGGAAGCTATGTCAAGGAAAAACTAGTTGTTTCTGCAAGATGGGAAACTCTCAGTCCTAATAGGTTGGTAGGTAGGTTGGTAGGTGGGTATATTGGTGGATTGGTGGGTGTGGTTGGGTTGGTAAATAGGTAGGTAGGTAGGTTGGTAAGTTGGTAGACAGGTAAACACATAGGTTGATGGGTGGGTGTGAGTTGTCGGGTGAGTACGTAGGTTGTTACGGGAGGTAGATGGGACGGTAGACAAAGTATTACCTTCTCTCCATCTAGTCCTGGAGGACCTGGTAGACCAACTTCACCCTGAGAACACAACAAGGTTGTTTTACTAACTGGCAAAACAGGCAATTCTCCAAAGGCAAAGGACCCTCAGTAACCATGCATTTCACTGTATGTCACAGGAAGGATGTTACTTTGAAATGCTAAAGGAAGAGTTTGACATATTTTTGGAAAATAAAACTTACTGAAAATGTTTTAATGTGTTACTTAACTTGGTTTGAGTTATCTATTACAATATTTGTATTATGTAATTCTTTGGCCATGCCTTCTATTTGTATTCACTCAAATAACCACAAACAGATGACAAAAAAATTAAACCTGGGGCCATTTTGTCATTCTTAAAAGTCTCCTACCTTAGATCCAGGGGCTCCAGGGGGACCTGGAGGTCCAGGTAACCCAGGGGGACCCTATTGGGAAGGAGACATTACATCAGTATCAAGAATTAATAGAAAGTCTGCATTGCTGTGATACACCCTCAAAAGTACTTACCATCAGAGGTATGTTGCGGATATCCTGTGAAAATAATAACAAATGTTGATAACACTTTATTTTATCCATTTGTCTGGATCTAAAACAAGTTATTAAGAGTGACTTACATTTTCGTTGTTCTGGATTTCAGCTTTTCCTGGCTCTCCAGTTGGGCCCGGGGGACCCTAGAAGGTGCAAAAGACCATTTGTAAACCTCATGGGCATAGTGTTACAAATTATTTTTCTTTTCTTTGTACAACACTGTATTGGCATTAGACTTACTCTTGGTCCAGCTGGGCCTTCAGAGCCGACTTCCCCCTAGAGGTGAAATTAACACCCGTTCAGAAACTTTCCTAACGTATGTTTGTTAAGTAGTCTTCAAAGTTTTTCATAATGATCTTACCTTGTCTCCATGGTCACCTTTGGCACCCTGAAAGAGAAATGTTTTATAGTAACTTTTTTGGGCACTAGCTTTTGTTTTACTTGTAAGAAGTATGAGGAAGTATCCATTCACTATCTAAACCACTTCCTGTACCTTAGGTCCCACTTGGCCTGGAAGTCCTGGTGAGCCCGGCTCTCCCTTTATTCCCTGGGCTGCAGTGCTCGGCTCTCCTTTCTCCCCCTGACAAATATACACAAAGAAGTATCATCACACACTAATCACATACAATTTACTGCCAGTAATACAAGTAGGTTTCACCTGATGAACATAGATTAGACGCTGAAGGTCACTATTGAATTTAATGATGCACTAGATTGATTTTTTGACATTTATGACTCAGTATTCATTGAAATGTTTCAGTGTTCACACAACACTGAGTCAACCATGGAAGGAGTAATTTGATTAAAACATCCTGACTCGTTTACTTACAAGCTACTTCTTCACCGCTTTTATCTGAATCACGTGGTCCTCACCAGTGAATCCCTTTTGCTCAGTTGACATGGAGGTAATTGGTCATATTGTGACATTGTGACCTACAATTGGTTAACTGGATTAATGCAATTCTAAAATGTATGGAGATAGTGACTACTGTCTGTGGTCTGCATTAAATGTAACTCCTGCTCGATGACCTATGAGTCTCTCTGCTATGGGGGCTGTAAAGATGATGTGAACCACTCGTGCTCTGGTAAGCAATATGCCCACATGACTCTGGGTACCTGTACTGATAGTCCAGCTACGTGGTGCACAGTTGACCCATTGTAATGGTCCCTGTCCTGGTCTAAAGTCAAGATGTAAGTCTTCTTATTCACGTCTTGTACAAGTTACTATGGAGCGCCCATCAAGCTAATATCCTATAAAGAGTATACTTCTTAAGGAGCTCTACTCTGTAAAGAAGAAACCTTTTCTTATCTCCATGACAAACGAGCAAACTCAACTCACTGATGAAGGTCGTGAGTAGCTCCAGAAAACACATTTGTAAGTTAGTAAGTAGACTTAAGTTCAAATTATTTTAACAAACAGCAGTTGTGATCATAACACATTCAAGAATGACTTCCAACAATCTGTCCTTCTTTGATTCAGACTGAATCAAAGAATGATTGACATGTGGTATGAAATGATGTGGGAGCCTGATGACTCTTACAACACAATAATTATAACATCCATTATTAAGACCAAAGCACTGGAGCAAAAACAAGAAGCGAAGTACAGCTGATGGTGCAGAAAAAACAAAACACACTCTGACTTAATCAAAGCTTTGGCCAGTCACAAACAAAAAAGACAAATCTGATCAATATCAGATTTCACAGACATCCAGGAATGGAAATGACCGACAGAGGCACAACCAACAGTTAGGATGTTCATTCCATTCCGCGCCTACCCTATAGCCTCTCTTGCCAGGAATGCCAGGGGTACCAGGGATGCCAGCCTGGCCCTTCACAGTGGAAGAAAGACAGTTATGGCCTACTGATCTGATTGTCTAACCTATACACACACACAAACACACTCAGAAAGGATTTTACCTTTAACCCAGGAGCACCCGGGAAACCTGGTTCTCCCTACAATGGCCCAGATGGTAAAAAAATAAAAGACAAAGGAAAGGAAAGGACAGGAAAGCAGTTGATATACAGTTCTTAAGGATATACAAGAAGACACATTAGAAAGGAAATACTCATGCACTCACAGAAGAAACATGCTAGGCCTATAGACCCAAGAGATAAGGGGGTAATGAGTGTCTACACAAAGTGACAGCAAAACATTTTTATAGGAAAGCCAATCTATTGACTGCAATGACCCCAAAGAGACACAAAAGCACCAGAAAGGTGTTGAAAAAAAACGCAAACACTACAAAAGTCCACTGGATGCACCATAAAACATGCACAAAGAGACACAAAACAACTAAAATGACTATACTGGGACACAAAATTACTACCTACTAACAATAAATCTGAGTTTTTGTAAAGAGTTTGATAGTTTGAGAGTAATACGAAAAGTACAAAACGCATCAAAACTTTACAATCTGCTTCTTCCAGTTGAAATAATGGGTGGTCGATGTAAAAGTATAAAGTTAAATTAAAAAAACTGTAATTGGTTAGCATCTGTCAGTGGCAGCCTCAACGCGATGAAGCATCTGAAATTGGTTGTTAAAAATAGAAAGGAAAACATACTCAAGTCATTTAGACTCTGTGTGTTCTTGCTCCTCTTTTCAGATTAATAATTAGACGGTTTAGAGATGATGTACAGTCACAGCTGTGACCACACAGATCACAGGCATAGCTGGTTGACAGAGGGAGTTTCTACCATCTCAGAGGAGTATACGCTGTCAGCTGTGTGTCTGAAGATGCTTTATTCTAATTTCCCGCAGTTGTAAACAGAATGACAGGTTGATTGCAAGTGTGATCTCAGAGGACAGAGGAGTGCTCTCTGTAGCAAGCAGATGATATGGGAATAATTTCAACAATCTCTTTCAAATGAGTTTTTTATGATTTATATACACTGTAAAATATACAGTTGGAATTTTATTGAATATTTTCTACTCAGTTTGTTGATTCTTTCAGTGTTTTGTTGATGTTGTACCTCGGTGGAAGTATAATTACATCATCCTTATACTGGTTCGGCTATGCGTATTATTGCTATCACTTACTACTACAACTATTGCCACTGGAGCTAAGTCTTACACTGCTACTATAGGTCAGATAAACAGCTGTTCCTATGGCGCCCATCAACCAGTGAAATTATTCTGTGTTTCCAGAGTGAATGCAGTTCATTTCTAATCCTATGTTCTACTTGCATATCAGCATTGTAGCCATAGACTGTTTGTCGAATGGACAAAGCTAAAGTGATGTCACCTGTTAGTTTGTGGACTTTTGAAGACAGGAGGTTGGGATTTGAATATCACCATGTTGGTTTTTTGGAACCAGATGTGACCATATTTGGACATGAAGGGGGGAGTGAGGAGGCGGGTCTGACCCTTGAACCCAAGGACACTGTCCAATGTGTATTAGACTGAAGTTCAGTGCTGATCTCATTGGAGAACAGGTGTGTCAATCAAACTAGCCACACCACAAATATTCCTATTTATCTACCTAATCATGATTAGTTTGTACAGATGGACCAGATCACTAATAAGAAGAACCGACTTAGCTAATGACATCAGAACGATTTGGGAAATGTTTTTTTTTGAGTATTTCATGATTGAAAATGTCAATTTTGGATTGAAGTGAATTGAAGAGTTTTTTTAGAGCTAGGCAAAAAAAATCCACATTGGCCTCATTTTTATTATTATTATTAATAATAATAATAATAATAATAATAATAATAATGATAATAATAATAATAACGGTTTGGACTTACATAGGGCTATTTTTCTAGAGGGACAGACTGAAAGTGCTTACAGTGACCATCATTCATTCACACCCAGTCATACCGGTGGTGGTAAGCTAAGTTAGCTACCGCTGCCCTGGGGGAGACTGACGGAGGCATGCTACCAAACCATTCATTCAACATTCATACAAAGCAAGGTGGGTTAAGTGTATTGTCCAAGGACACACCAACCATGACTGGAAAGAGCAGGAATCAAACCACCGACCCTTTGGTTGGTAGTTGACCGCTCTACTACTGAGCCCCTGCCTCATCCATTACATACTATGACTGTAGCCAAGTCATTAAGGCTGCACTCTTCACACTCATGTGTCAGTGTCAACTACAAAAGTCTGTGGTCAGATGAAAGCATTGCTGGACCTTCATTATCTCTGCTAACCTCAAGAGGACTCGAGTGCTGATGACTCTAAACCCACGGAGGAGATATTCTCCAGGAACCAACTGCCCTAAACAGCCCACACCTGTCTATGATCCATGGCTGCTCCAGTCAGATTGTAGTATTCATGTAGTCACTTCAAAAGACTCTCCTTCATCTACCATGTTACTGTTTTAAAAATACTTGCTGAGGTTTATTCCTGTTTCACATTCAGACAGATGTATACATTTATATGAGCTCTTCAGTAAAACCACAGTTTGCTGGTGCACCGGGACGGAAAGGTTAAAGGGTAACACTCTGCAAACACTAAGGACTCACAAGCTGTATCACATACAGCGGGTGGAGGCTCACGTGGATCAGTCACACCAGTGTGCAATGCCATGATTTATCAATGACATCCTTTTTATTGAAGCGATGCAGCCACTGAGTTTCCACATCAAAAACAGTACAAGGAGGGGATGACCCCGCACACTTAACGGGACTGTAACCGTCCTCCCATGATGCTGCAGGATCGCTTGTTTGCTTTGTGTTTGTGCTGCAGCCAAGTTGTCCTGTCGCGCTCGGTTTCAGAGGAAGGACATGAAGACGGAGCCGCTCACTGCCAGGGTTTCCGTAATGGCTTACAAGGACAAGTGCACTTTCCATGTGTACACCAAACAGTGAAATAGTACGCTTGGCAACAGACGGACAGGATTAGGCTCGGCCAATATATCAGCGTGCTGACACAAAGCTCTTATAAATTAAGACCACTTAAATGTTCTGCATCAGGCAGCCAGGGTCACTGACACCAAATGTTATAGAAATGAGGCACTGTATATCACTGAAGATATTGATTGTTAAATATATTTACTCCATATGGTGTCCGATGGGGAAGCATATCAGATGTTTTTACAAGTTGTGTACACGAGTAGTACCAGAAAACAGATTCCTGATCAATCAAACCACGATGAGAGGCAAAGATGTGTAGCTGTGGCTGGGGCCTAGTTCACTCAGAGAGTCAGTTATTGCTTAATACCTGCACTGTATATGTTTTAAAGTTGTTTTGTGTATCTGTCTATCTGCACCCTATGCCTGTGTGAAATTTTGGTTTTGCCATGCATTTCGATTTTCCTGTATCTTCATTATCATGTGTAAAATTAGTCTGGTATTAATTCATGCTGGATGTGCCACAGTCAGTCATGTTTTTGAGGCGTGCTGGTGTCTCTGTTTTCCTTCTTTTTACAATAATTAATATGCGAACTGTGGGAATATGAAGATGTACTGAATCCACACAGGACGGTGGATCAGGAAAATGGTCTCACTCTCTATCCGTGTCAATATTCCTCTCCAGGCCTTTGTGATGCTAAAAGACCCACACCTACTTTTCATCTGTTCTACTTTTCTTATAACTTCCATCCATCCATCCATCCATCCATCCTCTTCTGCATTATCCGGGGTCGGGTCGCGGGGGCAGCAGCCTAAGCAGGGAAGCCCAGACTTCCCTCTCCCCGGCCGCTTCATCCAGCTCTTCCGGGGGGATCCCGAGGCGTTCCCAGGCCAGCTGAGAGACATAGTCCCTCCAGTGTGTCCTGGGTCTTCCCTGGGTCTCCTACCGGTGGGATGTGC
>OOFC01024964.1:2384-14842 GCA_900323345.1 Pseudochromis fuscus | reverse complement strand
TCTAGCCTGCATCTATCCTGCATCTATCCTGTATCCACCCTGTATCTATCCTGTATCTATCCTGTATCCACCCTACATCTATCCTGTATCTATCCTGTAACCACCCTGCATCTATCCTGAATCTATCCTGCATCTATCCTCCATCTATCCTGTAACCACCCTGCATCTAACCTGCATCTATCCTGCATCTATCCTGTATCTATCCTGTATCTATCCTGCATCTATCCTGCATCTATCCTGTATCTATCCTGCATCTATCCTGCATCTATCCTGTATCCACCCTGCATCTATCCTGCATCTATCCTGTATCTATCCTGCATCTACCCTGCATCTATCCTGCATCTATCCTCCATCTATCCTGTAACCACCCTGCATCTAACCTGCATCTATCCTGTATCTATCCTGCATCTACCCTGCATCTATCCTGCATCTATCCTGTATCTATCCTGCATCCACCCTGCATCTATCCTGCATCTATCCTGTATCTATCCTGCATCTATCCTGCATCTATCCTGCATCTATCCTGCATCTATCCTGTATCTATCCTGCATCTATCCTGTATCTATCCTGCATCCACCCTGCATCTATCCTGCATCTATCCTGCATCTATCCTGCCAGACCTTCCATAACATCAGTTTTTACATGAATGTCCTCATGGTAACTAAGGCAGCACTAAACATTATTATATGCATAATTGACCACATGACAACATGTAACGTGTGCAGATCCCTTCTCGTGGCAGAGAATCACCGACTCCAACAGTTCCCCTCAGCATTACTGCAGGAAACTGGAAGAGGCAGAAGAAACGAGTCAAAAACCAGGATACAAAGAGCACAGCAGGATTCACTGCTGTGGTGTAGGGATTATGGTCTGGTATCAGGCTGCAACTGTTTTTTAAACTTTAAATGGTCAAGCATACATATACATTATTTAATTGTTATTTTCTAATGTATAGGTTAAAATGACACCATTTCATTATTTATGTATTTTTTGTTCTACACTCTGTATCTCCTGAGATACTTCGTTTTACATTGCTTTATATAACAAGTGACAAAATTGACTAATCTTTTCACTTGTGAACATCATAAATACATTTCCTCTTTCTTTCGAACTACTTGCAAATGGTTTGGCACATTCATACCAATGCTTCTGTAGACCTGTCTGTTAAATTTGAGTTTAGTAGTTTATTTACAGGGATCATGTACAGAAGAACAGTTAACACAGTGGAAAAGATGCTCTGTATCAGATAATAGTGGACTTGCTAGTTTCCACCTGCAGTCCCCGGGCTAGGCAAGAAAGAAATGAAGATACACATTACATCACATTAAAAAAACCCAAAACATCCCATTCATACAAAGAGAGAAATCATAGGACTTGACATTTAGGAATGATCTGAGGTTCAGTCAGGTGTTGTCAGTGCTGACAGGTTGGTTTTTGACAGGATCCATGTTTTTGTCCCTGTAGAGAAGACTTCAGTTCAGGAGGAACCTTGATCCAGTTCCTACATTGCTGAAGGACACGTCATCATGTGGACAGTTAGAGATGGGGATCAAACCACCAAACTGTTTGTGGGCAACCCACTCGAAACACCTGAGCCACAGCCACCCCAAATATCAAAATGTTAAATACTAAATATAAACACTATAGTGGTTAAATAGTCTTAACCAACGAACATATTGACATTAGCTGATTGCAACATGGTTGAACCAGTCATCATAAACTGTCAAACATATTTTCACTTCATATTTTTCCTCTCCTTACCCCAAGTGAGCAGGGACCAGGATGTGAGAGGATGTAACAATCCTGGCCAATCCTACTTGCCCATCATTAAACACAGGGCTCTTCCCAACATGATGCATGCATAGCTGGGTAATCCTACAGTGAGTTATTATCATGAGATGGACAGAAAATCAAAGTATGAATATTTGACTCCCTGCTCTGTTCGGTGTGTTACCCGCTGCTGCGGAGGTAATAAACTGGCACAGCTGAGGAAATATCCTCAGGGTGCCACAGGAAAATACAAGATAATATAAATACCGAGCCCTAAGTGTCTGAAGTGTCAATACTTTAAAAATGTAATTTCAATTTAACAAGCTCACGTGTGGAGATGCTAACTTAATAATATGTGTTGTCCACGTTTATCCTTGAGGCCCACAGTCATCAGAAGTACATAGAGAGTGATCTGTGGGAATAGAAATAAACATAATGGAAATAAAAATAGGCACTTTGTGCTGTTAAACCAGGCAGCTGGATATCAGTGCAGCTGTCAATATGTGTGAAAGCGACAGCTGTTGTAATGTGACAGGTACTGCAGAGGTGGAGCATCTTAGATCAGGACCAGATCTTCTTATCCTTCAAGCTCCTGAGACAGACAGCGCCTCAGTGGGACAAATGAAAAATTACACATGATCCAGCTCTGAATCACCACACTGATGTAAACAGGCAAACATTTTATTTTGCAGATTTGAAAAAAAATAAAAGATTAAAAATAAATAAAAATCTGATTAAAATTTTCAAAGCATTTGTATGGAAACCAGTTATCATCTGAACAAAGACAAGCTTATATTTCATCATGTCAAAAATACACAAAGCACACAAACAAGAGACTGGACAAAGTCAAGTCCAATAAAACTCCAGGTTAAGTCTCCGAGTGCTGCTGAAGGGGGAACTGTTGGGTCTTTGTGGGTACAGGAGCATATAAACATGGATTACATGATGATATTGTTTTTATGCATGTAGGCTTGAAATATACTCTTCAATACTACACCGGCTCTTTAGGGACAGTCTAACAACTACAGTGTGGTACCTACAGACTACAGACAACAGACCTATAGACTATGTCTCTTGGTCTGTTGTCTGTCGCAACACGAAAAACAGTGTGTGTGTGTGTGTGACAGTCCGTATCCTGCTTTCACGCTGCCAGATTTTTCTTCAGAAAGTTTCTCCAAAAACACATCAAACATGTTGTTTTCTACTGTTCAGTAATCACACAAAACACATCAGTTCGTTTTCCACCTTTACCACTGATAATGCAAACAGCAGCAGAAGCAGGATGCGATCAAATTACTCACATTAGCACCAGTAAAACTTGGCTGTATCATGGATGGGGAGGCTCAGATCAGACTGAGACAAAGGTCACAAGATACACAAACGTCCAGCTGATGAAGAACAAACGTGAACAGACTGAAACTAAATCTATTTACCTTCAGAAACATCTTTACCACTTAACATCACCAGGGAGTATTTCCTAAAAATGACTCACCCATGCTAACCTTAGTGCGCTAGCTCTTTTCATGTCACTGAAAGTATTTACCACAGTCAAACTGGACATGTTACAATATCAATGAAGAACTCAGATAACTTTCTAACCTCAATCACAACTTGTCCATAAACATGATGTGACAGCACCATCTGTTTGTCACAGCAGGTTATGTGTCTGTGCAAATAAATCTGGCTTTTCATTAGTTAAATCTAAACAATCCTACACGGCCATCACAAGAAACCCAGCTTCTGATCTGGATGATATCGTCAGGAATGGATCTGATCAAATGTCCTGATGGGACAGTATTACGATTTACCACCATTTCAATGGTCACATTCATCACATTCCTAACTTCAGTGCCACTACACTGAGCAATGATCTTCATTTCCACTTTCTTCAACCCATTAAATACCTGTCCCCAGTTCTTCAGGACTCTGGTCCTCCCTATCTCCAGCTCATCCTGATCATCCAGAGTGTCTTCAAAAGCCTGCACCATCCATCTGCTAACTGCACCAACAGTGATCAAACACCGGGGTCCTGTCCTGCTCCCTCCTCCTCCTTCTGTGAGGAGTCGTGTTCGTACCTCTGCTCTGTATGTTCACAGGTGTTGGTGTGTCTTCATAGGCGTGATTTCCATCGGGGCTGGTCCTGCAGCCAATCACATTCCAGTATTTAAGTTCCACTTGTCCAGCCCTTTGTGCAGATCTTTCCGTCACCTTGATGGTAACCAGCTCAGGCTCCCTGTGATTTCCAGTGAAAGTCAGCGTCTTCCTGAGTGGTCCCTTCGTGGTCTTCATTCCCTCTTCTATCCAAGAACTACCTGCCACCCCAGAAACACCCAGTCCAGCCCCCTACCTGTGTCTGCGTCCAGCCTGAACCTGCTGGGTCTGTTGGCACTGTCCACCATCCACCGTGGTCACCAAGACACAGAGTCCAGGTCTGCATGACTTCATGTTGAGGCCTGCATTCCCCAGCCCCTCACCAGCACAGCCCCTATGTTTGCTACATACTACAGACATTCAGGACCTCGTCCCTCCAACAACATCACTGGACTCATTACCAAGATCTATCTCCAGTTCATTACTTTGATCTGTCTCAGTTGAACTGGTTTAATCTTTAATATTCTCACGTCTGCCTTGTGCAGCACCTTGTAACTTCTCTTTACAAAGCTGCTGTCTGGACAAAGTTACTATTATTCATATATCACTATCGGCCCTTCAACAAATTAAAGCCATTGCACCATTAGCTGTTGCAGCTGAATGTGGTCATTTGCAGTATCATCAGTTGGAGGCACACTGACACACACAGCATGTGCAGATGACAATGGGCTGGACATCCAGGCTGGTGCTGGTGGATCGTTTGTTAGTTTGGATAAAATATGTTTACCTGTATTTAACTGGCTTTTTCACACAAATGCAGTTTTTCTTATAATTCATTTAAATCATGCTGATTGCACAGTGGAGCTGCTGAGGAAAACATCATTAAATTCATGTCCTGGGAATTAAATGGTTTCGTCAGCCACTCACAGGAGGGAAACTCTTTGTCAAGTAGTTCTTGTTTCATTTGCAACATGATTACCAGAGGTGATTCTAGATGATGCTTGATAAACAGTCCCTGGTCCAGAGTGCTTAACCTGCACTCACACATGGGACCACTGGATGGGTTGGGGCCTTTTCAAAGTATTTGTTGATGCTTTGAATGAATGGCTTCAGTTGCATCTGCAGCAGAGCTAAAAACCACATCCTCTCAAACTTTTCTGGTGACACAACAGAAGTGAAAAATGAAAACCATGAACCCTAACCCAGAGTCTGAGTTTCATCCATCGCTCCCTTCATTGTCAGCTCCCTGTTGACCCTGTTTTCAAAATAAAAGCATAAAATCCTGACAACAAAGTAAAACAAATGATTAAAATGAAACTCATCTTTTGTTTTGTAGGTTAGTTTATTTCACTGACCCTGATTGTGTTGCAACTACAACAACACAAGGTACCTTAAAATTATCTCAGGACAATTAACATGGATTTAGGTGCCAGACAACACAGCCAGAGAAATATCCTTCTGCCAACACCCAGGTCTGTTCTGCTCACGAGGCATGAGACGTGGATCCAACGTTGAATAAAACACTTCATATTAAACAACTTTTAAAATATATTCTCTTTTTTTAAAACAATGCACAACAGATGATGCTGAGGCTTGCTGATTGGACAAAAGCTAGTGAATGGGAGAGGAATCCACCAAAATAAAGCAAAATTGCCCACGCACATGTGACACACACTTGTAGTGAAACCAGTTCCCAGGGGAGCACAGAGTGGACCACCACCACCCAGATCACCAGCACCACCGACGGCCTTCAGCTGCTGAACAGGATAAAACAGATTCATGAGGAGGAAACCAGCAAATTAACACAACAAAATATACTGAGATCAGGATATGGGCGGGGTTCAGATTAAACTAAATAAATTATACAAAACAATAAATTCCCAAGGGGAACAAAATAAACACAAACAAAAGAATAAACTTTGATAAACAATTCATCCAAAACCAAACAACAGAAGTCTGTCAGTCAGGACATCAGTTATCCAAGGTGCATTCAGTCAATGTGAATCCACCAGTGAAGCAGGGCGTCTGTGTTAGGCAGTCAGTAAACCAGCAGCCGGCGAGCAGAGAGCAGCACAGTCAAATCATGCAGCCATGCAATGCACGATCAAACACACAAGCAGCAGAGATGAACAGCAGGAGACAAATCAGGAGTGGTCCCAGTCAGCTGACAGCAACGGAAATGATGGATTCCCTGTTTCCTGTACACGACAGTCAATTTGACTTCTATACATTTATAACATACATCCCTGTTAATGGTGGCGGCCACACATGCACACAAGGAGGGAGGAAGGGAGCCTGCATGGGTGCATGTCAGCACCTCACCTGTGACCACGAGCATCAGCCAGGTAGCAGCATGCACAAACACGCTGCAGGAGAGGACACAACCAGCCAGGAGCGGGGGACAGGCACACACACAAAGTAGGGGCCCACAGGCCGGGGACACACCCGTCAGTCTGCAGCAAAAAAGACATGTCCTCAGCACATGAAGAAGACCACGGTAGTGAGACATGGCAGGAGCAGACCTACCTGTTGCAGACAGAGCTGCAGATGGGAGCACACAGGAAGACACAGGAGGAGGTCTCATTCTGAAGACAGGAGTTTGGTATTTGTTCGTAGTCATGTTGGTGGAGCCACAATTGACCATATTTGGTTATGAAGGTAAGAGTTACGAGGTGGGTCTGACCCTTGAATCCAAGGTCACTGTCCAATGGGCTTGATTGATAGTACTAGTCTCCAATGAAACATAAGTTGAAGTGTAGTCTCATTGGAGACTAGTACTATCAATCAAGTTAACCCCGCCCCTAAATATTCCTCTTTTTAAAGCACAATATCTACTTCAGATTGTTTCTTTTCGGATGGACCACCAGATCACTGAGAATACTTTTTCAGCTAGTGGCTATGGATAGGAACCATTGCGATGAGGTGAATCTGGTGGGACACTTTAAGGTATGGACTATTATGGAAGTCTGAACGTAGTGTGTCAATAACAAAGCTTCAGTGAAAGAGCTACAAGTGCCTCCCGACTTATTCCAGTGTGCAAGGTTGGACATAGTAGTACATGGTGTCAGAAGCCAAGGAGCCCATCTCAGGATCTCAGGTAGAGATTAAAAGACAACGTCGGTGAGAAGCAGCAGCTTTGCTGCTAGCCCACGAGTGAAGCTAACTACAGGGCAATAGCCTAACGGCGCCGAAATGAGTGTAAAAGTAGCCTACAACAACCACTTTATTGGCAAACACAACGTAATATACGAGAGAGCAGGTTTTAACAAAAGACACCAAGAACGAGGGGAATGGACTGAGTCCTTCATAGCTGCAGTCTGTAAGTTAGCAGAAAAGTGCCAGTATGGACCACTGCAGGATGAGATGATAAGAGACAGGCTAGTGGTGAGCATAAAGTACCAAAGCCTGTCAGTGGCAGGCATGACAACACTGTACCCCAAAGTTTTTACAGGGCTGGGCCTCCTAAAGGGGGAGTACAAGATAAAACTGAAAGAAGGTGTCAAGCCCTATGCATTGTCACTGCCAAGATGAGTCCCACTGCCTATATATGACAAAATGAAGGCAGAGCTTGAGAGAATGGAGCACATGGGGGTAATTGAGGCTATTAAGGAACCAACAGAGTGGTGTGCTGGGATGGTGGTGGCCCCTAAGCCCAATGAAAAGGTCACAATCTGCTCAGACATGACTCACCTAAATAAATATGTTTGCAGAGAGCGCCACATACTGTCTGTTGTTGAGCATATGTTGGCCAAGTTCACAGGTGCGACAGTCTTCACAAAGCTGGATGCTGCGCCTTGTGCAGGAACTGCTACAAAGTCAGTCTCTTTGACCACATTCATCACCCCGTGTGGAAAATACGGCTCCAAAAGTTTACCATTTGGGAACTCATCTGAACCTTTTCAAAACATTTTCAAAAGAGACTGACCAAAATGCTGACCAGACTTGAGGGAACTGTGTGTTATGCAGACGACATACAGGTTTTCAGGTCCACTCGAGAACAGCACGACCACAGACTGCACCGAGTGTTAGAGCGGCTCCAGCAGGAGGGGCTGACTCTCAACAATAACAAGTGCCAGTTTGCACTGGAAAAGGTCATGTTTCTGGGTCATATTGTCACGGCAGAGGGCACTGAAGTGGACCCTGGCAAAATCAAAGCAATCACGGAGGTCCCTACACCCAAGATATGGCTGATGTGAAAAGGTTTGTGGCCATGGTAAACTATGTTAGAAAGGTTTAGGAGATTTATGCCCAACTTGATAAACAGGCACTGGTGCTGACCTGGGCTTGTGGACAGTTTCAGTCTTACCTGGTAGGCATGGACTTTTTGATCCAGACAGATCATAAGCCTCACATTTCCCTGCCAGACAGCAGAGCTCTTGATGACTTGCTGCCTCGTATTCTAAGATCCAGATTACAACAACGTTGCTTCACATACAAAATCGAACATGTCCCAGGAAAGAACTTACTCACGGCTGACACACTGTCCAGAGCCACCATCCAAGCTCTGCCCTCAATGCAGGACAAGCAGTTGGAAGAGGATGTGTACGTGTGTGTATGTTAGCCACATTTTGGACAGTTGCCAGCAACAGAAAGTTAGCTTGCACCAATCAGACAGGAACAGGAAATGGACACAACATGCAGAAAACTCAAAGACTTGGTACTACCAGGAGAAAAGCTCTCCCACCTTAACTTCAAGTGTACTGGCAGTACCACCAAGACCTGCTTGTTGTGGAGGGACTGCTGATGAAAGGTGAAAGACTTGTTATTCCAGCCGACACGCAGGAGGAAATGGTCACCAGGGCATGACAAAATATGTTGCTAGAGCACAACACTCCATATGGGGGCCTGGTCCAACCAAACAAATCAAACTCAAACTGCACAGTGTGCACAGGAGGTTCACAGAGCACCAGAGCCTCTCATGATGACACGACTCCCTAATAGGCCATGGCACCGCATCGCAGCAGATTGTTTCCAGTGGGATGGTGCCATAAACCTGTTAGTGATAGACTACTTTTTCCAATTCATAGAAGTGGTGAACCTTGCCTCTACTACTGCAGTCCCAGTGATCAACAACATGAAGGCCATTTTTGCACGACATGGGGTCCTTGAGACTCTCGTCACAGATAATGGCCCCCAGTTTTCAGCAGCTGAGTTTGCAGCATTTGCAAAGGACTATGATTTCAACCACGTAACTACAAGTCCCCACTATCCTCAAAGTAACTTGGAAGCAGAGAGGCCTGTTAGGACTGTCACACCTCTCCTGAAGAAGGAGGAGGATCCACACAAGGCTGTCATGGCATACAGAGCCACACAACTGACACATGGGTCATCACCTGCACAGCTGCTGGTGGGTGGCAACATCAGGACTCCCTTTCCCGTCAGTGAGGAGAAACTTCAACCAAGATGGTCAAACCTGCGACTGTTCCGGAGCAAAGACCAGGATCAGGGACAAAAACAAGCTGGTTCAACAAGAGACACACAACTCAGACAAAACAGGAGCTCAGACCAGGACAGAGGGTCTGGGTGAAGAACACCAACATCTCAAGGACAATCAGAAGTCCAGCCAACACCCTGCGGTCCTACAACACTGACATACCAGCTGGACGTCTCAGGAGCAACAGATCTCACATCAGAGTGACTCCTGAGGGCTCCATAGTCCCGAGGTCAGGGCGGGTTGTTCACACCTCGCAGAGACTGGACTTCTAATCTCCACTCATGAGATAGGAAGCTGTGGTCCACAGGGCAGAATAATCCCTGCACAGCTTTGGGGACCCAGGTTGTCAATCCTGACCCCTAGACGAGTTGTACATTATATTTGTTGTTACAATTGTTGAATACAGAAGTGTGGTAACACTGAGTTATTAACAAAAGACTGGTCATAACAACCAAAAAATAAATTAAAAAAATGGAGAGACAGAAAAGATGAATGATATGTTGCCACTTCGTAAAAGCACTTGAAAAGTTTATTAAATGTGATGTTCAATATGTTTATTAGTACACAGCAAAAAGCAGAGTGTTAAATCAACTCCCCCAGAGTTGATTTTAACAATTTAATTTAAAAACCAGAGTTAAATTAACACTTCCAGAAGAGTGAAACTGTTAACACTGTGTCAGAGTTACTCTCTTCACTCCTAAATCAGAGTTATAGTAAAACTAAGGGAGCAGACAAATGACACTTCTCTGAGTTAGATTATTGAACTCTATTGGGGAGTTTAATTTTACTAACTAAAGTGTAAAGCAATATACACAGATTTTGTTCTTTGTATTAAATACAATTAATGTGATTTCCTTGTCAAAGAGGATTTATTTTTTCATCCCTTGCAGTCATTACAGTTAGAACAGTGTAAATGCAGGTACAATGTACAAACTTTCATCTACATTATATGAGCCTTGCATATCAAATAGTTTATAACATTTGAGCTCAGACATTTTTATTATGCACTTTTCCTCAAAACTTTAAAAGCATGACGATGGTCAACAAAATTCTCTGAAAATAGTTTATTTGTTTCAAAAAATTATGTCACCTTCAAGCAAAAGTATTTCAATAATTTGACAAAAGACTGGCATGACTTCTTCTAGAGCCCTGCAAACAACAAGTCCAGGTTTACACTGTATACCATCAACTTTTACCCAGGTAGCTGAGAAAACATCTTTTTACAAGATTTCAAGCATTTCCTAATCGACCACATTTTCATCTGTGAGAGAAAAAGCTTTGATTGGCCCACACTCCTTTTGTTTGAGGCTGAAAGTTTCCCAGTAATAAGAAATGGCCATCTGATGCTTTTTAGCAAGTGATTTTGTTATGTTGGTGACATTTTTAAAAGAATCTTTAAATAATTGATGTTTGGCTTCAAACCACAAACTCCACATATATAATAAAGGGGCAGTCTTTCTTCTAGAGGATGGGTAATGGATCATAAAATGATGTTTAGGAATCAGATTTCGGTGTGGATACAAGTCCTTAAACAGTTTGTGGTGGTCAACAATCAAATGCTTTAAATAAACTGTCATAGTGATGTTCATTATTTGAGTCTTTGTTTCCTGTAGGAATAACGTCCCCCAACAACAACAGTGGGATATTTTTCATAAGACAAAGTCTGAATAGATTTCAACCCAGTGTTATTACCAGAACTCTGCAAAACAATCTTTGTGGGACGGTTTTATCTTTCTAAAAATCCAGAATCAAAACCACGAATCCTAGAAAGTGAGTCCTGTTGTGACACAAAGTTTTGTGTCAGAAAACCAAAAAGCAATTTGATCTCATACTGAGCCACGCCCTCAAGAAGATCACACAGTATATCAAATGAATAGTTCTTACAAACATGGAAACACTCTATTGAATCAAGCAGAATTTTTTTTCAAACCATATACTGATTTGAATTGTGGATTTTCCCAGAGAGACTGGCGCTGCATTTCAAACAAATGTTTTCAGGATCACCTTAGGATCATCCTCAATGTATAATGTTTGACAATCACTTTTCTCAATCAGACAAAGACGACAAAAATTAAAACCAAGAATCGTGTGCAGCCCTAGATGATGTCCAGTGATCTTTGAGATTGTACCTTATACCTGCTCATCACTAAATGGAAGATTTAGCCTTTGGTTTTCCTGCTTTTTCAAATCATTTACCAACAGCTCCAGTATAGCATCAAAACCACACTTATTAAGATCTTGTGCATGAAAAAGTGACAATAAATGAATGTTCATCAAAACTGAATGAAAGTTTGTGGGTAGGTTTCTCACAATAAAATAAAGACGGACAATGTTGTGAATTCCTTGTTTGGAGCCAAGAGGATTGTCTGTTTCAAAATCATCATAATACAGTTGAATTTGTAATCATATCTTTTTGCTGTAAACAAAGGGTGGGTTTTAAAATAACTTCCATCAGAAAAATCAGTGTATGTGTCAGGCTCTGCAGTACACTCTCTCTATAGCAAAGCACACGTCTGGATTTCTGCACATGAACTTTGTTTCTAAAATTGGTACATATATAAAAGTATCCTTCACAGGTACCTGATACTCAGTACCAGGTACTCATAAGTACTAGTTGTAGGATTTCGCCTGTTGTCATATCTTACTCCCTGTGATATCTCTAATGGCTCGACAACTCCCCATTTCAGGTGAAAGTATTTATTACGTTTCCATTCTGGATTCAGATTTGTGAACAGGTTTTCCAATTTGTCCAAAGGCTTGGTTGAGAACAAAACAATTTGAACTTTGGTCCAGGATAGTAACTATGTTCAATTCTCAAATGTGAAATTAACTCCTGACTGCAGGGATACTCTGTGTGACACATGAAACAGGTCAGCACTGTTTTAGCCTGCTACTCACAGAGAGACTGCTACTGGCTGCTGAAGCAGTCTGGCTCTCATGTCTCTAACCCTGGGCGACTCCTTCATTTCCCCATGTCAGTGTTATACACGGTTGTCTGCAGGAATGTGGAAAAATTCACTAAAGCTACATCGTAAGAAAAGTTAAACACAAAATGTGCTTTAAAAAGTTCATCAAATGCTCCAAGAGGGTGGAGCCTGGCATGGGATGTGATGCTTATCCATGAAGAAGCTGTCAATTTCAACCATACATGTGCAAATACATT